>BLKR01012472.1:0-19182 GCA_011170035.1 Teleogryllus occipitalis
ATCTACAGGGACGCGACGTCATCTGATACGAGGGTGCGAGCGGTTGGTTCGCTCTCTCTCTTTCTCTCCCTCTCTTTCTACCTCTCTTTCTCGCCCTCCTTTTCCTTCCCTCTTTCTCCCTCTCTTTCTCTTTCTCTCCCTCTCTTTCTCCCCCTCTCTTTCTCTCTCTTTCTCCCCCTCTTTCTCCCTCTCTTTCTCTTTCTCTCCCTCTCTTTCTCTCCCTCTCTTTCTCTCCCTCTCTTTCTCTCCCTCTCTTTCTCTCCCTCTCTTTCTCTCCCTCTCTTTCTCTCCCTCTCTTTCTCTCCCCTCTCTTTCTCTCCCTCTCTTTCTCTCCCTCTCTTTGTCTCCTCTTTGTCCCTCTTTCTCTCCATTTTTCTCTCTTTCTCGTTGTTTCTTCTCTTTATCTCTTCCTTTCTCTCTCTTCCTTTCTCTCTCTCTCTCTTTCTCTCTCCCTCTCTTTCTCTCTCTCCCTCTCTCTCTCTCTCTCCCTCTCTTTCTCTCTCTCCCTCTCTTTCTCTCTCTCCCTCTCTTTCTCTCTCCCTCTGTTTCTCTCTCTCCCTCTGTTTCTCTCTCTCCCTCTGTTTCTCTCTCTCCCTCTGTTTCTCTCTCTCCCTCTGTTTCTCTCTCTCCCTCTGTTTCTCTCTCTCCCTCTGTTTCTCTCTCTCCCTCTGTTTCTCTCTCTGCCTCTGTTTCTCTCTCTCCCTCTGTTTCTCTCTCTCCCTCTGTTTCTCTCTCTCCCTCTGTTTCTCTCTCTCCCTCTCTTTCTCTCTCTGCCTCTCTGTTTCTCTCTCCTCTGTTTCTCTCTCTCCCTCTTGTTTCTCTCTCCCTCTGTTTCTCTCTCTGCCTCTGTTTCTCTCTCTCTCTGCCTCTCTTTCTCTCTGCCTCTTCTCTCTCTCTGCCTCTTTTTCTCTCTTGCCTCTCTTTTCTCTCTCTTGCCTCTCTTTTTCTCTCTCTCAGCTCTCTCTTTTCTCTCTCTCTGCCTCTCTCTTTCTCTCTCTCTGCCTCTGTTTCTCCTCTCTCCCTCTGTTTCTCTCTCTCCCTCTGTTTCTCTCTCTCCCTCTGTTTCTCTCTCTCCCTCTGTTTCTCTCTCTCCCTCTGTTTCTCTCTCTCCCTCTGTTTCTCTCTCTCCCTCTGTTTCTCTCTCTCCCTCTGTTTCTCTCTCTGCCTCTGTTTCTCTCTCTGCCTCTGTTTCTCTCTCTGCCTCTGTTTCTCTCTCTGCCTCTGTTTCTCTCTCTGCCTCTGTTTCTCTCTCTGCCTCTGTTTCTCTCTCTGCCTCTGTTTCTCTCTCTGCCTCTGTTTCTCTCTTTCTCTCTCTTTCTCTCTTTCTCTCTCTTTCTTTCTTTCTCTCTCTTTCTCTCTTTCTCTCTCTCTTTCTCTCTTTCTCTCTCTCTTTCTCTTTCTCTCTATCTCTCTTTTTCTTAGATGACTATTGGCGGCAGAAAATGGTCAGGATGCATAGATGCCTACGAGTAATGAGCGTGTTTGTTTTGTGAAATACAATGAGTTTTAAGAAAAAGGACTTCTATTTACATTTATAATTAATTAAACATTAATTCCTAGAAACTATAATTTTTAATTAATTGTGCCCTTAGAAATTTTCGGCATTTTAAATTGTATCAAAATTATTGTTTAAAAAATTAAAATTAGCTTATTACCAATTAAACATATTTCTTTTCCCCTTGATTCCTAGTCAGCACATAATGGTGGTGGTGGTGGTAGTGGTGGTGGTGGTCGTTGTGTGTGTATGTGTGCAATGATGAAAGCACTGTGCCCTAAGAGAGTAATTTAAAGAGATCCCAATCACGTCCATGTTCTCAGTTGAGACGGGAATGCAAATGTGTAGGGTCCCCTACCGTCCACTACCAAGTGGTGGACGGTTACTCACTACAATATATTAATAAAAACAACAATTGTGGAGAAATTCTATTTAATTTTGACACCATCCGATAAAATGAACCTCTGATAAAATGGACGAAACATGTTAGTCCCCAGAAATCGTCTGTCCGTCTGTCCGAGTATTTTTTGTATAATTTAGCGACAAACATAGTTGCCCGCTCCCAAGTTACTGCGCTTCGTGAACGTAAAATGGGGTTCCCTTGCAGTTGGATGTTACGTAAGTTAGAATTTGAATATTATTTCATATTTCATTTTATTATTATTATTATTATTATTATTATTATTATTATTATTATTATTATTAAAATTGTGTCCTTTAATTATGTTCTTTAATTGTGTTAAATGTTAAAATGCATAGATGGTTTCGCTTTGCTTAATAAGACGTGGGAATGAAGAGTAATGTATGTAAAACCCGAGTAGTTTTGATGAATATAAAAATATTATATTTAATTATTATATATTTCTATCAATTTTCATTTTCTTGCTAGCGGAATCCCATACGAATTAGTGGTCATTGTTTCTTATAACCTATTGTTGTAAAAGCCCCATTGATAATAGAAGGCGATAATGACCGGATGTCTTTCATTCACGTTAACATAAACTAATCTATATATTTAAAAAAACTAAGGTATTCTGCCATGGCTTCGTTTAGAGCTTCTACTGAACCGATTGTAGTATTTTTTCCTTTAAATGAAAGAATGTGATCCCTAGATGTGTTATCAGATATTGTTTGTGTTGATTCACCAACATTTACGATGTAAATTAATTAATTAAATCATTCTTTAATAGTACGCTCATCAATAGTAAATTGTTTTCTCCCAAAGGGTGGCTGTTTTAAAATTGGTATATATGAGTCAATAGATGTGAGTCCCAGGTTATGTCGAATTCCGAATCGTTGCCCACGCGCCCCAAAAGACGCAAACGTAGTTCATTGACTGGGAGCAGGGAAAGAGAAAGTCAGCGTATGTGTCGTGATAGTGAGGTCATTTCGTTTTCTGTTGGGTCATTGTCTATGAAATGCCAGTTTTGTTCTACTTTGTACTTCCCATGTAAGAGAAATTCTGTAAACGAGTTTACTCTGTGTTGCTAAAATGGGAAAATAAGTTTACCTTCGAGCAATATGCCAGAAGAAATCAAATAGTTGTTTATAGGAGATGATGACACATCAAAAAACTAGAAACAATATCCGTCAGTATAATAGTGCTCTTTCTTTTGTGTAATTTGGTGCCGATATTGCATTGCCACCTGGTCATGGGCCATACGTGTTCAAAATTTTGGGAACTCATCACAGAATATTTTCATTATACCCTGAAGATTCAAACAATGCAACATATTGTGAACATTATTCTGGGCACAATATTTTACATTTATCTGAGATCACACCGTCAAATGTTGACGGGTTCTCACTAGTACTTTTGTATTTTTATTGAATATTAGAATAGTATAGTGTTTAATAATTACTATTATATATTTTTCGATCTATTTGCATTTGTTTGGCAACGTTATAAGTATCGTATTTTTATTAACTTTTAATTATTTTACTTTTTCACATACTTTACGCAGAATATTGTAAGGCTAAAAGTAAAAACTCATCGGATATGTTCGTGATTACACTGCATACATTTTACAATGGATTAAATTCCAAAAATATATTTTCATTTAAAGTTTTGAATAAAAAATCTTTCTTTTGAAACTATTCAATTTTCACACCAAATGTTCCATTTCAAATGAATTTTACAAAAATGATGACTGAGATGTGATAATTCAGAGAGAAATTGTGGTGTAAATAGTATTAATAACCATTTCTAAAATCGAGAAAGTACGTGCTGTTTAGCACAATTAGTTTGCCAATGACTATGTGATAAGAAATTTTATATAGCCAAGTTACACAGGTGTCATTTTACCCAGATTATTCGGCTACACATCATGCATTAGTGTTTTGCAGAGCACGATCCAGCGCTGTCAGTGAGCTATCGTGTCTTCGATCCTCCCTCTCCGGCATGCACTGGAAATTTGTCACTTTTTCCTGAAACATGTGTGTACCTTTTCACCCTCTTTTTTCGGTCACTGGTCTCAGGCCGGTAAGTGCCACAATGTAGTCAGGTGCTTCGTGATGCATTCTTGTACGAACTATAAACTAAGAAGAATTTCGAATATTGATACCAATTCACAAGTGGTGTCTTGCACCAATTTACATATAATATTTATAAAACATATGATGATATTTACAATTTACGCATATATTACTTGTATTGATGTAATTAGATTAATTTCAATCATATTTTTCCTCACAAAACGTCATGAGTTTTTTAATTCTTGTATCTACAAACTAATGAAGATTCACATCTACTTGCTCCCGGTGCCGCCTCCATTGAAGGGAAAAAAAAAAAATCGAATGAGCGTCAAAAATGATGGGTCTGTTCTGTTAATATTCATTTCAATATGGCCTTTGTTTTGAATATTGGAATACTGTACCTATCTTCCGTTGGTCGTCACTATTCGTAACGTTTTGCGTATTTTCGAGTGAAAATATACGATATAAACAGTGCATCACACGTTGGCTACATAAACTCGAACTCTTCAATTCCCTTCCCTGGTGTGACGGATCCAGAAGCTGGTACGGAGACTTTTGTAATTTTACTCTTTTGTCAAAACAATTACCATATACTGAAACCATCATAACCAAATTAAATTTCTGTTATGAATATACATTATTTATTTCAAACATTATTTTTTTAAAATTATTTTATATTATTTATTGGAGAAAGAGGATTTGAACTGAAATCCCCGGATGAAATACTTTCCGAGTCCGCCATTTTTTTACATGCCTTGTAACGTTAACTTGATTTAAAAGAATTCTTAGTTTGGAGGTGAAACCAAACCCGCGAGAAAACGCAACTTGTGCGTGGAAAAAACGTCCCACTAAATGCAGAAAAAAAGAGGTTCCGTGGCCTGCGGTTGCTGTGGCCAGAGGTGCTACGCGCGCCACGAAAACAAGGCAAGTTCATGAAGGCGCCTCGGAAATTGACATGCCGTCTCTGGCAGTGCTGCGGTAATTGGGCGCGAGGCAGCACCGCCTATCAAAGCCCCGCCCCCTCCGCGCGCCCCGCACCGCTTTGCCTCACCGCACATTGGCCCGCCGCCGCTCGTTAGGCAGTGCTCGCCACTTGGCGCAACGCGCCCCCGCCGCCCCCGCCGCCCCCGCCGCCCCCGCCGCCCCCGCCGCCCCCGCCGCCCCCGCCGCCCCCGCCGCCCCCGCCGCCCCCGCCGCCCCCGCCGCCCCCGCCGCCCCCGCCAGGCCCCCGCCAGGCCGCCCGGCCGCCAGGCCCCCCCGCCCCGGTAATATTACTATTACCTTGAAGCAGTTTATTATTGCAATTATTATTATTATTATTATTATTATTATTATTATTATTATTATTATTATTAATATCACCATCATCAATATTATCATCTTCATAATTCAGGACGATAGACGTTAGTTGACAATTAAATATAAAATCTACCCCAGGTTGCAACCAGATTCCTAAGAGCAGATCTAGTCTTATGGCAACAATTATAAATATTTACTAAATTAGCTACTAGAAGGCAAGCAAAATATTCAAATAATAATTAGCCAAAAATATATTTAGACTTCTAACCACAATTAAACCATATCACTTATCAAAATTTTTCAGATTGTATGGAATTATAGAGACTGAAAAGATGAGATACCGTTTGCCCAAATTTTTAAATTGATTAAATACATCAAAATTAATTTATAGTAAAACACATAAGGTAATTGGTCGCGGTAACGTTGGATAAGTTCACCTCTGATCTCAGCTTCTATTAGCTCTCACTAGCCCAAATTTTCTAATTAAATGGAAATATGCACATTGAAATTAACAAAATGATTGTAATCGCACATTATTTGAATACTTTAAAATAAGTTCACATGCAAATAATTTTTTGATGGAAAGAAAGGGTGTAATTTTGGGGAATATTAGGGAAATGTAAGTTTTGTGAGGCATTCAACATGTACGTAAATTCACAGAAAAAAACTAACATACCAGTGTACACTCTTTGTTTCTGCTATGGGTAAAAACTGCGTTGTGTTTAGATGAATTAAAATAGATCGAAGAATTTACTAAAGATCTGCTCGTCCCTCTGTACACACGTCCCGGCTGATCTAGGCAGAGATAAGCCGTTGGCAAAGCGATCGAAACATCTATCGACCTTTTGCGACCTGTGACCGTCATGTAAGGCCTACCTTCCCTGAAAGATTATTCTTCGGTCTATACAGTTACGGTTTGAATATAACACATTTGTCAGAGTGTAGGTGTATTGAGACCTGACAAAACGACTTTAATACACTTCAAATCAAGAATTGTGGTATAAAGGTTTAAAAATTCTGAATATAATAATTAGATGAGTTATTTGTGCATACCTGTCGAAGAAAACAAGCTAATAAACATTCTGAGAATGTAGGAAAATTGTTTAAAATACACACAGTGTTTTCTCGAATACAGGCACTCCTGGTGAGAAAGTACTTAAATTATCCATCAGTATAAAAACTAACTTCGAATGTTCTGAACGCCAAAAATTTCATTACTCTAATTTCTACTCACCAATGTCCTCCACAAGGGTACCCCTGCGTTGTGCATTGGGTCTACCGCAAGAAGATTTACGTCATGAATAGCTTCCACTCTCCTTTTCGTTTTTTACATGTGTCAGGTATGTACCCTTTCCCTCAGATAAAGTGGCCGGCAAAATTCTATCTTCCACACCGCGCCGACAAACATGGACACCCCTCGGCCTGGAGGAGGGCAGGGGAAGGGACGCGTTGACCAATCGCTAACAGGTAGAACCACAGTTGTCTGTGATTGGTGCAACATCCCAAAGGCAGAAAGAACACTGTTTCAGGGGGAGGGGGCTAGTTCGTTTACGTACGAGACGGAAATATCGTCATATTTCCCTGCCGAAGGAGATAGTTTGCCTGCGCGTACGCCATGACGAAAAAATATTTCTAAGCGGGGTTTTCCGTCCAGAACTTTTAGAAATCGATTTGTAACTCCTGTCAAACTGCTATTTTGAGATATTCATTTCAGGCACAATTTGCGGAGCCTTCCCGGCCGTTTTAACGCATATTTCGAATTTGTTTATAAAATTATAAATTGTTGCAAAATTGTTAATTCGCTGTTTTTGGTTCTGGGACATCGGGAGACTCTCCCCCTTTAGATTTGCAAAATTTGGAAATTGTTTATAAATTTGCAATTGTTGCAAATTTTTTTATTGTCTAATCTGAATGGCGTTTAAATGTGATGCAAAATTCCGGAATCCGTTCGGTGCTATTATATCTCGTTCTCGAGATATATGTAATTGTTTATAAGAAATTAACATCTTAGTAGACCCCATTTGTTTGCGCTTAATTCATTCGCGCTAGCAGAATAGCGTGGGATGGGCATACTGAAAAAACAGTTCTCCAATGCCGCGCTTTTGCATGCCACATACGCTTAAAATGCACTTGCTTGTAAACAAATTCTGTGGCCAATTTAATTATGCTAAATTCGTATTTTTACGGCGAGTATGAGCATAACTTTTATTTGGTTTTTATATTCTCTTTTAAGTCCTACAATTTGCAAGTCGATATATTTATCAAATAGGAAAGAAATTGATTATTAAAAAAATATTTTTCAAGGTGCATTACGCCCAAACAATTGTTTCTGTTTTTCTATCAAAGGGATGTTGAGCAACTGAATAACTGTATTATTAATTTTTTTTAAGTCCCCTGTTAACACCGAGAGTCAGAAACTATTTGTTCCTCTTGTTTAACCATTACCATTAAAAAATAGGGAAACATATTGCTTAGCTGTTTGCTATAAACTGCACTGGATTGGATGAATGTAGTGTTAAGGTTTTCAAATACAGAAATATTCAATTTTGTGTTTTGAAAGATCACATGAGTAGAATCACACATCAGAAAATACTACTTCATTTACGCAAGTATAGATATTTCTAAATTAACATATATAACTTTGTTAATATTTTCAATTCAATTTATCATTCAATAATTCAGGATCATCGTTCTAAAACTGTTAATTTGATGTTTTTTGTTATAATATAGGAATGCGAGTGCATGTGAAATCGTGTTACATTCTCTCTTCCTCTAGATTAGTAAGTGCATGCAAACAGAATTTTTGTTACAAAATTAAACATCGCTAGCTGACCTCCTAAGTATCAATGCGAATTTTAAAATATGTGTTCTTTATAAACCCAGTAAAATTGCACATTTTTTAAATTCTAACGTTAACCAACAGAAATTCACTAGGGAACCTCCATTGCAAAGTGAAATATCATAGCAATTTCTTAAATAACTGGCCAAAGTTAAACTACCTTATTCGACAGATGACATGTCATCCGCAATAAAATTTCATTGCAATATTATATTTCTTTGAATTGTTAATACATATTTTTACAATATATTAATAATTATATTTAAAAAATTTTTATGATTGACAAACATTTCAATGAAATTTCGTGAATTCCTAAATGGTTGAAAATAAATACATTCTTAAAATTGAAGAATTGTAGTATCTTAAAATATAACAAAGATACGTGCTTAGAAAAACCATTTTTACTACTGAAATAAATAAAAAAAAACTTGTTAAAACAATTCCAAGTGATTTAGCGTTAATGTTTACAGTTCTGTAAATATCTATGACGTAGCATTTTCTAGTGAAAATGCTTAGAACGAACTTGGTGGTCAAGTTATATTATCTTGCCAACACGTTCTACATTTCAGTTTCAACCCCACAAATATCGGCAGAGTTCGAAGGTGGTTTTTTTGGACGCTACTCTTCACTCTATGAAACTCCCAAAACCTTGAATTTTGCACGACCATCTGTACAGGAAGGACGTAGCGGTTTATCAAAAGAAAACGGACCATTCAAGGTATCTCATGATCAATCGTTGAAAAGGTTTAACCAATAAAATCTACCTCTAAGGAAAATATCAAGTAATCAATGTTAATTATCACCGCTTAACATTGTGTTTACTATTTCGATATTTTCAACATCCCAATAACCTATATAAAATGAATGTTTTTCAGGTTATTATAAAACAATTCAATAAATATATGCATTTATTCACGTTATTCTTTGTAAAATGCTGAAAACTCTAAGATGTTTCTTTTAATCTGTGTGTTCATCGGAGGTTTGAGATTAAAAGACAAACTGACAAGCAGAGAAAATTAAAGTAATTGTGAGTGATTGATGAAAAATAAGTATTAGAGACCTCTCTTATGCATTTTAGTGACAAATTGTAGAATAAAAGTAATTTATTTCTTTTGAATTGTTAATATTAATAGAATTACTAGTTGAAAACATATTTTTAATTTTTGCAGTGCAATATCACAACTTGAATAGGTATTTTCTGTATGAAAGCGAATTAAGTGGTAACTACAGGAGGAAAATTGGAGTTTCGAAATACATGTATAAGATATTGGTGCTACAGAATGGCACAGCCATTCTCGTAGTATAGTGTTGTAATTTCCTTGGTGTGGACTGACTTTACGGTCTTGCCCCATTCTCTTGTCAGCAACCATCTATCGTCACCCAAAGTAAAATGTTTTGAACATTTTTAAACTTTTCGATTTTCTTATAGTAGAACTGAAATATTACTTTAAGAATATTAAAAAGTAAAACCTTTCCCTAAATGGCAATTTTCATTGAAAAAGTTAGAACCGGTTTTAGGAAAATGGAGTTTAAGCGTTACTGTAAATGCGAAATTTGAAAACCTTTTTCACGGGAATCTATTGAGTTTTCGGGGAAGTTGATTTAGAGTAATTTAAAGCACTTTTACTTACAAATGCAAACATGTATTCAAAATTGATCTAAATGTGCTTATTAATGGCGTGAGAAATATTTAAAACAAACTTACTTGTGTAATTTTTGAAAAAAAAAAAAACCGCCATAATGAACATTACGGCTTATTAAACTGTGCAATTAGCAATATTCCGTTGGAAAAGTTAGAAGAAAAAATTTGGAGATATTTTTGAAAAAATGGCATTTGAACGTTTCTGAAAATGCAGAATTTTGTGTTCATTTTCACAGAAAACTGTTGTTTCGAAAAATTTTGTATAACATTATTTAAAGCACACATACTCATATATATAATAATGTGAAGAAATCGTCTCTAATGAAAATACTACCGACGTGAGAGACTAGTCAAAACAATTATATTTTTTGTAATTTTTGAAAAAAACTAAAGAAATATATCAGGTGTATATATATATATATATATATATATATATATATATATATATATATATATATACATATATACATACATATATCGAAGTGAACAACATTGTGGTTGGCAATGACGCATAGACACCGCTGATTCCGTCCGCGGGGGCAACGTCCCATACAAAATGACATTAATTGAACACATGCTGCCTAACATATCCGTAATTACAGGTAATTAGTTGTTACGATTATCTCTGTCCTATTGCATAGCAAATTATAGTTGGAATATTGTTAGTTTCGTATGTAACAACACATCATGTAAAAGTGCACTAGCTGCACAATTTTCTTGTATGATTGTATATTTATAGTCCTGAAGCAGGCCAAATGAATGGCCAAAACGTTGGTATTGTAAAAACCAACTTGTCTTTTATTGACCTATGCTCAAAAGATCTACATTATATTTCATTCAAGATCAACATAATAACTGGATTTATCCACTTTTTCGTTGTCAGAGCGCGGCAATGATTTTTTTCTGCCGAAAATCCGCCGTTTTTTGACCATTACATAACTTTCTCTATATTACGTATATTACTACGTATATGCGCATTATATATACAAGTATATATCGTATGTCTATGCATTTTGAAATTGCATATATATTTATGTATATATATATATATATATATATATATATATATATATATATATACACATAAATCATATAGATATGCGTACGTATACGAGAAAATAAAAATATAACAAATTGAAAGTTAGACATTTAGGCCAAAGAACTAATAAGAGATATTTTAATCGCTCATTGAGTTCTATATAACAAAATATTTACCACATCCCAAATATTTTAAGAAAATAACGCCTGTGTTTTTAACTAGTGCTACAATTGGTGCTTTGATCTTAGATCTTCTTATAGTAGTCTTCGCTGTAGAGAAACCCCAATAGATTGACACGCGATAATCCCCTTCTGTACGGCTTCATACTTAATTATCGCCTTAACTTACAACGACGAGCATTGACACCGAGAGGAAGAACACGCACATTCAACCAACGTGTTTAGCTCTGACGATGATCACTACAAGAAACTAGCGGTGCTCGCACCTCCCTCCACCCCTGTATTTTCACGCAGAATTACGCGAAAAGTACTTAAATTTTCGAATAAATTGTACATGACCATATTTCAAAATCTAAATTCAATAAACAGATTTCATTAAGGGAAAAATCTCCATCTTTATTGCGAGTATTTTAGTTGTTGAAAGACTCCAAAAACGTTTGAACTTTTGCAGTTTAAGAAAAATTAGGGTTTTAAACGAATGCGAGACCTGCACCATTCTCTTAAACGTCCTTCACAATTTACTCAAAAATGATTGATCAATTTTTTCGAAAATTTTGAAAATGTTCCAGTTTTATCGCGCAGTATTATCTAACCTTCTCTCTACTCCGTAGGGAGAAAGTAACAAGGAACCGCATGTTTGCCACCACCACTCAGAGATTCCCTTCTGTTCGCGAGCGTTTCCAAGAATGTAAACAGTCTTCCCAAAACAGTACTGATGTACACACGCATGGGAATGCTGAACGAAGTAGGCTACACCCGCAATCCGAGACGAGATGTGAGGCTCGTATTACATAGGCCCCCAGGGTGGCGCCTGTGCCACCGGGAGGATTTCAAAGGTCACCGCTCATCGGATCTGGCGGAAACCTTTGAAAACCTGTGAGTGGCGCCACGCCGAGCAAATTCCTCCATGTGCCAGGAGGCAAAAGCGGAGAGAGCGCTATCTGGCGAGTCAACCTCTATCACGCCGAGGTCACGTTGAGCTTGTTTCCAGCGTGCGGATGGAAAATACAAACGTTTAATCAATTTATGCCCATTGTCACCTACTGGAAGCGGTGATTCAGTGCATCAGCTGATGTCACTGGAGTGCGTCTGTCCGGGGGATCCTAGGAGAATTCTTGATCTGATCGATAGTTTTCCGTGGTTCCTCCGATCAACACCAGGCGAATGCCGGCGCAGTACCCCAACAAACGGGCCACGGTCCGCGCGCGAGCTTTCCTACCTCTTCCTTGTCCTATTACACACTCTTACACTAACATGCACTACATTGACACACATGCCGGGTGACCGGTCGAGAGCTTAGAGCTTGTCTCGGGTGGGGTGGTGAGCCGCTGGAGGGAGATACCTGGTTTGGGGAAACCCCGCTAGCCGACGGTAGGTCGGTGCCGGATCTCGCCATCCTGTGGGGGAAGATCACTGCCACCTCCCGATGAAAGAACATGCATTACACTTACGGCACGAATAACCTCAATAGTTGACGTGCCCGTAATCACTAACAATCAACCCATTACCACCGACTTTTAGAGTACAAAAACGAATTGTACGAATAATAACCAAATCCCACCCACGTGATTCATGTAAGCCTCTCTTCATTAATCTACAGTTCTAATTCTACCATTACCGTGTCTTTTTATTTACGAATCAGTGGTTTTGTAAAAAATGACTTGCTTAAGGGCGGGAATATATTTTCAGAAAATGCCGAAGTCTATTACTATAACACTCGACGTAGAAATCATATTCATCAGGTGACAGTATCAACAGCTCATTACAAAAAATTCACATACAATACATGTACATTATTTTACAACACTTTGCCAGATGACATTAAACGATTAAATTCAATAGAAAAGTTTAAATCCCAAGTGAAATCGTTTCTGCTGCATAACTGTTTCTATACAATTAGAGACTATACTGAGCATCACAAGAAAAGTAACATTAATTTTAACAATGATACATAATGCATTATTTACCATTTGGACTGTATAAATGAGTATAAACAACCTGTAACAACTATTGTACTACAGCTTCCGGGTCAATGACCCCCATCTCGATCAGGTTTTTCGTCCAGTTTCCCTGATCCATTGAGCAAATGCTGAGATGGCCCCTTGTTTTGCTTCTGGACATAAATGTAACTTCATTTTCTGTGCACGTCTTCTAGAATTCAGTGGGAAATACAATTATTCAAATTATCGTTTCCATGTTGTCGCGGCAGGAAGTAATAAGAGCCAAAATTTATTGCTTATTTATCCTTAAAAATAGATTTTAGTACATGGGAGTTTTTTTTGTTTGTTTTTTCTCCCTTTCAAAATTTATTGCGTATTTATCCTTGAAAATACATTTTATTGCATGGGAGTTTTTTTTTGTTTTTTTTTCTCCCTTTCAAAATTCAAAATTTAAGTAGTATATGACAGTGTAGGGATCACAGAATTTTGAAAATGTGCACACAATTCACTTTTCCCCATAGCACGTCATACGCAGTTATTAACTGTTTTTTTGACGTAAAATAAATAAATAAATAAATAAATAAATAAATAAATTGGACAGAACATTCAACATTCAAGGCCATACGTTTTCTTAATAAAAAATAAAGGAAATTTTGGAATTCCTGAAAACTTGATTTTCATTTACCTGAGATTTCTAGAGCATTGAACGCTTGCTATATTCATAACTTGCTTCTTTTCATATCTTCTTCTAAAACTGTGGTTAGCTGATTTAGTACTTTTTACAGCAAAAATTCTCATATTATGAAACGGGGAATGGTTTTATTTCTTTTTTTAAATCATAAGTCACATCATCTGTGTGATTATCAGTGCCAATTTTACGTTAATTATAGCTTTGGGGTGCTCTACTAGCGTATTCCTTCTGTACGCCTGGGTTCAAGAGAGGAGAGTGTGCGCCCAGGCGAGTCAATCCCCCCCCCCTATTGTCTCCCTAACGTCGTGCGGTTGGAAATACGAAGGTTTAAATGAATGTTATTGTCCCTGAGGAGTGGGAATTCCTGCTCGAGGATTTCCTTTGTTTTGACGTGGTGTCGTTTCTTTCGAGTCACAGGGGAGACTTTCGGCTATTCACATGAACGACCAGATTTTGGAGTGTCAGATGCTAATATGAGCTGCTTGTATGAGTTTGAAGTAATTCTATATAAACACTGGTGAAGAGTTTGGTGGCGTGAGTTGTGAAATTTATCTTAAAAACTTGTCAATATGGTGGACTGAGAAGATATGACACAATTTACGAAGCTTAACGCTACTGATAACATTCTAACAAATGGAAAACAATTCATGTAATTAACTCAGGATCACCTGATCTCGAACTATGCTACTTGACACTAACTTTCTTACTGATAGGGGAGGGAACAAATCCCTTTATATGTTCATATTTGTCCCTATTGTTAAATAAAGTTAATTATAGTTATTAACATAATAACATTATTATAGAGGACATTACAAATCGAGTTCGTTTTTTGTGATATAGATATTATTTGAGTAGTTCAGTACTTTCCTAATATCTTATCAGAAAAAAATGCATAAATTCATAAATAAAAAAAATGCATTCTTCGAATATCAATACTTACACGTCACCTGCAGCTGCAACTCATTTATTTTCATTGTTCTAAATGGACGGCGACCATCAAGAGATTAAAGGACGCCACATTTAAGAGCCTCGACGTCGATATTTGGATATAACAGTACAGGATTATGAAAAACTAGTCGAATTCAGTAGCAAAATTGCTGCTGAACAGAACCAAACATTTTTCAGAAAATCGCACAAACACTTATGATGAACAACAAATATCATAGCAACAACAAACTCTTGTAAAACATGTATGTATAATATAGGAACTACAAACTCTTGTATAACATAACAATAAATTAAATATGTTTACAAAGTCTTAACTTATACTACAATAACAAAATACAGTAGTGTGCAAATTAATGTGAACACGTCTTGATTTCAACTTATTTTAATAATCCTACAGTATTTACAGAATATTATACAACTAGTACGAAATATGTCCACCCCTGGCTTCAATAACTAGTTTTACACGTTTTGGCATAGAATGAACCAGTTTTTGACACATCATTTTCACTTCTTTGTCTTTGAACCATACACTGATTAACGAAGAAAACATGGTTTCTTTGTTTGTGCAGTTCATTTTGCGCATTCTTCCTTTAAGGATAGCCCATAAATTCTCTATGGGATTGAGGTCTGGTGAATTTCCTGGCCAGTCTAAAAGCTTAACATTATGTTCTTGGAAAAATTCAGTGACTCTCCGCGATCTATGACAGGGAGCATGATCTTGTTGAAAAATGCCATTTCCTCCCGGCCACTTGTCATTGACAGTTCTAATCACTCGTCTTCTAACAATCTCAATGTACTTATCGGAATTCATCATTCCATCAACTGGAACAAGTGGCCCTGGCCCATGAATAGAAAAACAACCCCAAAACATTTTCTTAATGGGGTATTTCACACTTTGGTCAATGTGATTAGGAGAAAGTTTCTCATTGCGTGATTTCCTCACGTAGCGTGACCGTTGACCCTGTACAATAAAGTGCGTTTCATCTGAGAATAAGACATTCTCCCAATCTTCTTCATTCCATTTCTCATATTTTTTGGCCCAAGATAATCTTTTCTTCATCATTGGGATGGTCAAAAGCTGTTTCTTCTGAGGTCGAACAGCCCTTCGCCCAGCTTCCAAAAGTCTTCGTCGAACAGTAGAGTCGTGAATATGAACACCCGATCGTGCTAAGTCTGTTTGTAGATCAAAACTTGTCATCCTAGGGTCTTTCTTTGATTTTCTGAGCAAAATTGAGTCATCCCTGTGAGTTGTTTTCCGTTCTCTTCCACACTTTCCTTTTCGCTGAGGTGAAACACTACCAGTATCTTTAAACTGTTTAATAATTTTGTTGACCCCTCCCAAACTCACGTCACATTCTTTAGCAATGTCTCTTTGTGTCATATTAGTATGTTTATATAGTGTGGCTATCTTACTTCTTTTCTTTGGAGTGAGATCCATAGCTTGCGTTTAACAAATAATGATCTATCACTTCTTCACAAGATTAAAACTTCACAGAAACGAGCAATAACACTTTTGTAAACACAAACAACAATGCAACTAAGATAAATAAACAGTTGAGATATGCTTTCAGGCAATAATTGACGGTAAATCAGGGTTGCCAAGCTCAGCAATTCAAATTATTTGAAAATTACGTCTTGTTCACATTAATTTGCACACTACTGTAGTATATACACAATACAACAGTTCTTTATATATTACACTTTACATACATATAATGGCAAATAATGAATGGCGGTGGTCTCTTCCTTGGAGCCTTGCTGGCGCATGACATCAAACGTGACGAGCAGTCACACACTGTGTACTATCTCTAAGCTTGTGTCTATCTGTAAGCCTAATATGGGGATGCGTAGAATAAAACAATCAAATATTTGCACTTTTCAGTCAAAATTGAAACTGTTTCGTTGTTTGGGGATTTTCCCCTAAGTTCCTACGTATCTAAAAAAACCATAGGCACTTCTTACGTGGCCGGGTGATGTATAGCTTACTTTCAATTTCTGCTCGCATTGAAATTTAGTATATTTTTTTCGAGTTCCTGGCTATCTAACAAATCAATAAGCGTTCCTCAGATGGCCAGAGCCTGAATAGTTTTCTTTTAGTTTCTGCGTTCATTGGAAATTGGTAAGAAAGATACAATATATACCAATATTTCTCTTTAAATAAGGTGGTAGTTGCTAACCATAATTAAATACTTTTGTAGCTGTGAAAGGAAGGAGAAACGTACTAAATATTACATCGTTTCTCAAAATCTGATACATGTTGCAGGTTGTGGTATTATTAAATAGGATCCTGAAATTCGAATTGAGAATAGGTAGTACTAGTAAATGGTTTGAAGGTCTCGATTTCTGCAAGTTGACACAGCGGCTCACTTGAAGTACTCAACCCAACGCGAGTTCATTTGCACGTCTCTCCTTGGGACAAAGTACGAGTAATGCGACTCCCTTTCTTCAATTAAGTGATTGTTTTCAACCAGCTCACACTATTTAAAATGTTGCTAACGTTACAACATAAAAGCAAATTTCGCAGATGGCTGTGGTTACCAGTCCGCATGCGAGAAAATACTGCGCTAGTCAAATAGAATTGAAGTGAAATTACGATCCAATTTATTTTAAATATTCCACGAAAAATATTAATAATAAAGGAAATTAAAACTTATAAGCATAACATAATATCAAATGCAATTTTAATGTACACAATCGAACGAATCATTTACT
Source organism: Teleogryllus occipitalis (assembly GCA_011170035.1). Taxonomy (NCBI): domain Eukaryota; kingdom Metazoa; phylum Arthropoda; class Insecta; order Orthoptera; family Gryllidae; genus Teleogryllus; species Teleogryllus occipitalis. The sequence continues at coordinate 17,260 of BLKR01012472.1, forward strand.
AGAAAGATTCTCAATGGTTAACTAAGTGTCAATACTTGGTTTAAAAATTTGTCTGTGATTGGTCAAGAACTTGTATCATAATGAAATCTGTATCGTAATGACTATCATTATGCAACTGGTTGCAGCCAACAAATGACAGCATTATACAATGGGAGTAGAAAAAAATGTATAGTTCCATTTGAAAAAAAAACGAAGTTACCTCGCTATCTCGTAAAATACAAGTGATAAAATAGAAATGAAAACATGTATCAACCAGCCCCATTCCCTCACGCTTTTCCGTGAAACTGCATTGCAAGAACTTCAACCGTTCAAAAATTGCAGGAGGTCCTAAAGTTACGTAACATCCTAAATAATGATCTCCACTCATTTTCCGCTTCTTTTTTGGGTACCGGACTTGTTTAAAACTGTTCACTGGGAGCCGAATTGGTGCGACATCAAAATTATTCTCTTTGAAGCTTTAATATATATGATTTAAATGCTTTATCTGAAAGTCAAGGAGATTATTTCGAGAAAAAGTCTCAATATTGAGTTGTTTCTTTCCTACATTTTGATGTCATTGAATTACTTTCTTTCTATTAAGTTCTTTCTTAATATGTACAATGTCACACGAAGAAATGAAAACACAAAGAGGAATTATTTATTTATAGATGTTTATCTTTTCTTCGTTTTCCTTTTCAAAAATGAACATCATTAATTTTTATTACATTTTATGAGCTGTGGTTCTTGGACCACGTATAATAGCATGTTTTCTTAGGCTCTCATTTTCAGGAAAGATTTGAAATGAAGAACATGAGCTATTTTTAGATAGATACTTTTATGCAATAGTACTCTGAGCACTTGTACGGAAAATTGTCAATGAAATAACATCGAATTATTTAGGCAAATTATATAATAAAAATTGAATATTAATAATCAATGTAATTAACTGTATAAAATAAGTAATCAAAGTTAAAAGAAACTGTATATGTAGACATCCTCATGTAGATTGTAGAATATAAGTGACAAACAATTCTGTTCCATTTTTTAACTGCAAGAAGGCGATCGCCTAATTCTAAGCAAATAATGCCGTTATTTGCTTTTAAATAACCTTAAACAAGGAACATTGCACTTTACGCAACCCTTCACTTTGAGATGTTATCAAGTTCAACTATTTGGGTTTATAGTGTTGTAGAATGTGACATAGACACCAATTACCAATATATGATAATAATTATGGTGTTAAATGTAGAAAGTGGTTGATGTATTTCCTATTGAATGTTAAGGAATTTTGAATTTGTATGCTATTGAGTTTCCTTATGATAACTTTTCATGAAACGAAACTGTTCTTACAAATGCTTTCTTGCAAATGTGCATTTAAAATAAATGGTATGATTACGTACGTCGTCTTTGGATTTTCGATTCGTCACTTAATGTTATGTTTTCAAAGAAAACACACTAAAACAATTTATTGTGTAAAACAACAGTACATACAGAACCGTAGGGCTGGCGGGCCGTTTAGATGAAACGTGCGGCGTGTGGTCGTCGTAGCGGCTTACAAATCGCCGTGTTACATAACCGGCTCGACCCTTAAGGAGGGCTGGCCTCGGTCGTGTAGCAAAGCCGATGCGGGGTATAACTGGAGGACGGGCATCGGGCCGGCGTAGCCCCGGCATGACGTGGCGGCCGGTAGCTGCAGAGGCATCACTGGAGGACGGACATCGGGCCGGCGTGGCCCCGGCATGACGTGGCGGTCGGTAGCTGCAGAGGCATCACTGGAGGACGGACATCGGGCCGGCGTGGCCCCGGCATGACGTGGCGGCCGGTAGCTGCAGAGCCATCACTGGAGGACGGACATCGGGCCGGCGTGGCCCCGGCATGACGTGGCGGCCGGTAGCTGCAGAGGCATCACTGGAGGATGGTCATCGGGCCGGCGTGGCCCCGGCA
>BLKR01012473.1:0-19165 GCA_011170035.1 Teleogryllus occipitalis
TAACTTTCTCTATACTACGTATATTACTCCGTATGTATGTGGGTATACGAGAAAGTAAAAGGTTACGTAATTCTACGGAGGAAATCGGCTAATTTTCGACACAAAAACTGTAATTTCCGGGCCCTGGTGTCAAAAAAGTGGATAAATTCAGTTGATAAATATAGAATAAAATCCCTTTAACATGTGGTGTAGCCAGAAGCCAGGTTTGGTGGGTAGTAAATACAAAAAAAAAAAGATTAATGGTAAAACGTGTTTTCCTCTGTGAATAATGCTAGCGGCTAAACTGTTCAGGCAATTTTCTCCAAAGTTGATATTCCGCAAGCGGTCTGACTGATGTCGAGCCCTCCTGAATTTCAAATCAATATTTTATTTTTTGATGGTACTCTACAAGAAGCCCCTGAAACATTTTCAAAAATTAAAAAAATGGCATGAACTTTTCTGGTTAACTTTTATTGCCGGATAGCGTAATGGACGCTATAAGACGATGGCGGAGATGATTTTCGTTCATATATTTAATTTTTCCAAAAATGCAACAAAACAATTTTTTCCGGCGTTTTCCTACAACTTAAGTATTGAAGATAGTTTGTTTCCTTAATGAAATGTGTTCATCAAAAACAGATCTTCAAATATTCCTTTCAAATAAACAGTCCTTTAAAAAAGATCACGTACAATTGTTTAAAAATATAAGTACTTTAGATAATTTTACAATTTTTGAAATAGCAAATTTGAATTTCCCCCGCTTCGCTTGACGAGCTGTCATTCTAAATTTCTTTTGAATTCTGATGATTGTCAGGACGGACAAGGCGCTATTACGACGCTGTATTTTTCATTTAATGTCAAAAACAGTTAAAAATTGTGAGTAATGTACTGTAGGGAGAAATGTATTCTGTGAACGTTTTCTTAAATTTTGGTATCCCCGTGGCCTAACTCATATACTAGACGAATTCTGAGTACAGAAAGAAACTAGCGTTTATTCTTCAAATCGCACGAGCGTTTGCTCTTTGAGTTCCATTGATTTAATTGAAATTATCTCAATGAGGTTTTCTCTCTTAATAATAGTATTTAAATATAACATGAAAGAAAAACAGAAAATACCGGAATTTTGAAGGAACATTTATTACAAAAATTTGATGTTTTGTTGTTATAATATTCAACTATGGATATTTGAGATGTGTTTCAGAGAAGTTCATTGTTGGCGACATGAATGGGAAAGATATAACATACGGCGGCTTTGGCCGGTATTACACTATAAAAGTTATATGACATATCTTTGATAAAGAACTTTGTGGCAGTCTTTGAACTTTGATGAGAAAACTTTGACAAAGAAATTTGATGAGCGTATTACATTTCGTCCAAATTTTATGTAGGTTTGCTCGCGATTTACAATTAATTACGCACAAATAGTTGTGCTTTGCTACTTTATGTTTTATTATAACTAATCTATGTTTAATGCTAATGTAGTAAAAGGTAAATAAGAAAACGTTTGAGGGCGAGGCTTTAGAACAACGCCATGGTGAGGTTATGGGTCGCACATTGTGAAGCATTAATTAAAGACCTTCGAAATGAAGAATTATTTGAGGATGGATGAGGAAACATTCAATTTTCTTTGTCGTTCTTCCTTCTTTCGAAATTCAGTTTTCTGATAGGAAAGTTTAAAAAAATTATCTTCCTGAACTGGGCATTTTCCAAACACCATATTTTCCACTTCCCGGGAAAATGTGTCCTACAAACGTTAATTCGTTTGGTTTTACTTTTGTAGTTCGGATGGACAGTATTATATAAACTTTCTAATTACTCTCACTCAGCAATTATGACTTTGGTTGAAGCAATACCCCTATATCGGACGCCATGTTACCAAGTATGATAAAACTTGGAAGCCGGAGACTACATTTTATCCAAGAAATTTTATAAAAGATTGGCTATTACACTGTCATATTTCTTTTATAAAACACCTTTGACAAAAATCTTTTACAGTGTAATACCGGCCTTTATTTACTTAACGATAATGTTAGAATATCTCTACGTTCAATAAAATGTTGTAATCAAGTTTAAAGTCGAGAAGTATATATATGTCGATATATATAAAGTCGAGAAGTATATATATATATATATATATATATATATATATATATATATATATATATATATATATATATATATATACGGAGATATGCATTAGGTAATACGTACTTATAATAGTATTCATTCATTTACTTTCCAAATTATTTTACCTTTTTCAATAAATAAAGTAGCAAATTAAAATAGATTTTGAAATAGAGTTCGCAGCGAAAATGAAATGTTTTAGCGGGCTTACTGCTTTCCGGAGCATCTATAACTGTTTAATTTCTTAATTATTTATGAAGAGACTAATTATGATTTGTTTGGTTGTACTTGTAAGGTCATCATTTAAAAGAAAATATAATATTTAAGAATGATTTTAGAATATCTTGAGATCGGGCAAAAATAATTTTATGTATTCGAAACACGAATTAGTGGTCCATAAACAAGTCCTATAAGAACATTTAATCACAGCAATGCTAACTGAAAAACAAAACAATTTTAACAGGAATTGATAAGCAAATATGTGCCCATTGTTGGCAGCGTCCGTTGTTGCTGCCCACAGCATCCATTGTTGCGCTTATTGCCGACGCTTCTGAGGTTGATGCTCTCTTCAGCTGCCTGTCCCAGTTGGGACTCTACAGCCAGGTGTTAGTGGTGTGGGATTTTTCTTCTCCTAGTTTTGCCTCCACTCCCCTGTACTGAGACGGGGATTGGTAAACTAGGAAAAATAACATAGGGGTTAATACATTTTAAGTTGGACAGGTTATGGGGGGAGGAAAAAAGGATTTAATGTTTTTATTGATTTTTACTTTCTCGCACTTACTGTCGTAAGAAGAAAAGGTATTGTAATCGTGCATCAGAATACGGCGAATTTTCGGCAGAAAAACCGTCCCATCCTGGTAACGAAAAAGTGAATAAATTTATTTGCTAAATTTAGGGGGAAATCCTTTAACGCGTTTAGTAGCCAGAATTCATGTTTTGTGGATCGTTGTTACCGAAAAATTGAATAACGGCGAAACGTTTGTCTATCAGTCTTCCGTCTGCGAACAACGCTAGGGGTTAAATTGTTCAACCGATTTGGTCCAAAATTGATAATACCCAATCGATCTTGTTGATATCACGGTCCCATTAATTCGAAACCGATATTTTAATTTTGGGAGGTACTTTACATAAAGCCCCAGAGATATTTTCAAAATGTTCTCAAAAGCAGCGTCATCGGTTTTTATTATTTTTTTTCATAATCTCAAGAACGTTTAAGAGAATGATTTGGTCAATTGATGAATGAAATGATGATGATGAATTTTTAGATCTCATGTTGGCGTCTGTCTGTCCGTCTGTAGTTAACACAAGCATCTCAACGCTGCACGTTCTTTTTTAGTCAAATCTGTGATACATGAAAGTTTAAAATCATCTTTGTGAGGGACAAAAGTTATGAAAGTTTCTGTGGCATAGCAGGTAAGCGCACTGTTGAAGAAGCTTAGACACGTAAGATCGAATCTCATCCACGGCGAATTATTTTTGTGGGTAGAAACAATTTTGCGGTTAATTGTATAGTTATAATCATTCGGATCCATTATAAATATCACATAAAGTATGTGTTTTGAGGCGCCACTATTTATTTTAGTGTGTTAATGTCTTTAAGAATCACGTATAAATATGCCCCTATTGCGATTCTGGCTTCAGAACGTCTGCACGAGCGCCCGTGTTGAGCTCTAGCGTTATCGCAACTTTCATCTGTGACGTAATTCAACCTTGGCCGTAGTCGCCGAAAGATAAGACCGGGAACGACGTCCACAGAGGGTTCTAAAGACCACGGCTTCTGGTTGAAAATATTTCTTAGTAAAATGAGCTATGTAGTTGCGTGGGTTTTATGCGGTTGCATTATTTTTGTGAATTTGATATCTTTGACACATGTAGAACATTTCTCTAATAAAAATCTAAGTGCAATGAATATCACGTAACTATTCTTAACGTAATAAGTGTGCTTGGACAGCGTTTTTTGAGAAATACTGGTGATAGCTCAGTGCGGTCGAGCCAGACCTACAGACTACAGGGATCCGAGTTCAAATCCCAGTAACTCTGGAATTTTTTTACCTCCACGTGTAAAGAGTTACGTAATGCCGTAGGAGGAAGTGTCAAAATTTTCACAGAAAACACGTTTTGTAAGTAGCTAGTTCGAAAAAAGTGGATTGTTGGTATTGTTCTTTTATTTTCTATACACAAGGCTGTCAAAACGCTTGTTTTTTGAACCCGAAAGTGATTTTCCAAAAAACCTCTTTGTGAATCCGTCTTCGTGTGAGTAATTCTAGAGCCTAAAGTAAACACGATTTTCACCAAAATGGATATTCCTTGAACGATCTGGCTAATATTACGAATCTTCGAATTTGAAACGACTCTTTTAATTTTGAAGGTACTTTACACCAAACCCCATCATATTTACATAATTTTCTCAAAAAGAGCTCCAATTTTTCTGTAAATCTCTTCCTCGAAGCACAAGATGTTTAAAGGTGGCGTACGTTCAATTTTGGGCGAACGAACTGAATTTTCGAAAATTGCAAACAAATACCTATTAACATTGTCGAAAACAAATACTAACGCTAGAGATTTTTGTTTCATTAAATCTCTTTTTAAAAATAAATATTAAATTAATGTAAATTAAACACTCAACTCTCTCCTAGTAATGATCCACTCTTCACTAGTAATGATTGCTGCTATTGGGTCTAACCGCTTCATTATTCTTTGGAGTGCTACTGTTTTCTAAATTTTTTTTTCCAACAGTTTTATCTCAAAAGTACTAGATGAGAACAGTTGATATCTGGGGTTGAAGGGATGGTGTTAGCTCCTATTGTAGGCCCGATTCCTTGTGATTCCAGTGAAAAATCAGTAACTGCACTGAAACAGTAGAAGCTCCCGTCAATTGATAATCATAAGTGAATCACCATGTACTGGGTAGCGAGGAGAACGAGGAAATCTATATAAATTGTCATCTGCTCTTTCTTTCTCAGATAAACACTTGGAGAGTTTATCAACATCAAATCGGAATTTTAGCGCCTTTGATGTAATATTAAACATAAAAAAATCCCTTCCAGTTGTCTGCGTGTTAATTTTTAGTGTATCAAAATAGCCCCGACACCCGTATTACATTAGTCTCTTAAGTTGTATCATATTAGCCCCACAAATTTGAGGCTGTATATATCATGACACGATTAATATTATTGCATTATTTTAACGCAGAAAAGAATATTAATTCTTTCTTAATGATAACCTATTTTCAAAAATATCGTGTCATAAAAAATAACGAAGTAACATCAAAAGATTTATATCACGGTGGTAAAGTTTTTGACTGGAAAAATTAGGCATTTTAGTTTTGATTTTTTCCTCCCAAATATTGTTACATTCTGAGTGTTTGCTATATGGTCATTATAATAGAATATATTTCCTATCATTTGTCATTTTCTTGTTAATTTTGGACATAAATAAATAACAACTCTTAAAGTGTAATACATTAACCCCAATTTTCTACTGTATAATATTAGCCCCGACTGATCTTTATAACATTGCCGAAAAAATGAACGCTAGAGATTTTTGTTTAATGAAATCTCTTTTTAAAAATAGATCTTGTATTAAGATAAATTGAACACCCTGTTTTTTTTAAACTGCAAATGCTTCACTTTCTTTTCGCATCGGAAAGGAGGTAACCTGGTGGTGAGGGGGAACCGTGTCAGGTGAGTTAACTTTAAAGACCCGAGTTCGAATCCCGACGGGTAGAAAATATTTTCTGCTGCAGTAGGTCTTTTTTTTGTTTCTTTTTTGCAGGTTCACATAGTCCGTATTGAATATTGCATAGCAATTACGAATAATACGTGAAAATATATATGCTGTTGAGGCAACACTTGTTTTGAACATAAAACACTTTCTAAATAGTATGTATAGTAAGATAAACTTTATTTAGGTGAGTAAACTTAGACTATTCACTTTGATTCTCTAAATTAAAACTTGACGTAACTGAGAACAGTGTCGTCATAAGAGTTATTATGATACATATATCCTTTATTTTTAAAATCTTAGGCCTTGAAACGCGCCTCAAATTAATTATTAATATAATAGCAATAGCTATTTATATATAATATAATTTCATAATTATTTCCAAAGAACCGGAACGCCGTTCCGTCGCGTACCAACAGAAATCAAGCCTTTTATATACAGGATATTCGGGGAAGAAATGTCGAATCTTCGAAAAATAGCTGTTAAGACAATTTTAAGCTTATTTTGTCTAATAAACTACACGGATATTCCAAATGGCTAAGCCGCAATAAACATTCAAAAGTTGGTTCGGATATATGTTTTCTAGGCAACTATTTGCGTTGTAGAAGCATATAAACACTTCATTAATATCTAAATTGTTTATGATTAACAAAATAAATGAATACATTTGATCAGAAAGAAAAATTAACCTAGAAATAAAAAAGCACCCAATTTTCACAGTTCAACTGCTTTTTTATTTCTCAGTTAATTTTTTCTGAACTTATATATTAATTTATATTGTTAATAATAAACATGTTACATGTTTCTGGTCTGTTTACATGATTCTAGAATGCAAAGTTTTGCGTAGAAATCATATTTTGAAACCAACATTTGCGCGTTTATTGCAGCTCAGTCATTCAAAATATCTATGTAGTTTATTAGACAAAGTATGATTAAAATTGTTTAAACAGCTTTTTTCAAACTCTAGATGTTTCCTTCTCCGATACTCTGTATATCCATGCTTCTTTAAAACCAAAAACAATAATTTGCGTACTGAAAACTAATTAATTAAACCCATGGCAGTATAACTGTTAACATAAGTAGTGTCACACATCTTTCGCAGGATAAGGAGTAAAATTTAAAGAAACATTATAGTTCACGTGAATTTTGACAAATTGCGTCTTACTTTCTATGATATTCAAATGGTAACATTATATTGCAATATTCAATTGGTTAACAATTTCGGCTAAAGAGTCTTGTTTGATAATTCTCCAATTTCATATTGTAATAACATATCTTATGATACTCATGTCGTAAATAACTATTTGACAACTATTATGTTTAGTGTATGTGTCTAGCAGGTTTTGTATTATTCTGAGAAACTGGATCATACGAATCACGTTTACTACGTTATTCACACAGGAGCACATGAATCTCAAAAAAGTATTTAATAATATAATCCTTGCTGATGAATCAACGTTTTATTGATGATTTTAATTTTGAAAATTTTCATTAGTTTGGATGTTTAAATATAGGTATCACACGTAATTACATGTCTGTTAAACACGATAGCATTATATGAAGCAAGAAACATTGTTTTTCGTTTGATCATTCAACTTCATCAATCACTCAAAATTACTTTAATTTTCTCTGCTTATCAGTTTTTTAATCTCAGATCTTCGATTAAGACATGAATCAAATAACATCGTAGATATTTGAGTGTTTTAAAAATAATAACGTGAATAAATGCTTATATTTATTGAATTGGTTTTATAATAACCTGTAAAAAAATGGGTTTTCTGTTGGTTTTGGGGATGTTGAAATCATTCAAATAGTAAAGGCAATGTTAAGCTGGTGACCTTCAACATTGTTTATTTGATATTTTTCTTAGGGATAGTTTATAATGGTTAAACGTTTTCAAAGAGTGCACATTAGATACCTCGAATGGCCCGTTTCCGTTTAATAAACCGCTACGTTCTCCCTGTACAGATAGATGGTCGTGCAAAATTCAAGGTTTTGATAGATTCGTAGAATGGCGGCCAACAAACCACCTTCGAACTCTGACGATACTGAAATGTAGTCTGTGTTGGGAAGGTCATATCACTTGACCACCAAGTTCGTTGTATGTATTTTAACTGGGAAATGCTAGAGCATTGATATTTACTAAACTGTAAACAAACGCTAAATCTCTTTGAATTGTTATAACATCTGTTTTGCTTTCTTTTAGTAATATCAACTCGTTTTACCAAATACGCGAGTTTGTTATATTTTTACACGCTACAATAATTTAATTTTACAAGTATTTATTTTCAAGCATTTAGGAATTCATGAAATTTCATTGAAACGTTCGCCAATCTAAAACACTTTTAAATGTATATTAAATATACTAATGTTGTTTAAAAATATGTATTAACAATGAGTAGATTTAGCACATAAAGCTCTGATTTGAATATTATACAATGAAATCATCAAATTAACAGTTTTAAAAAGGAATGATAAATTGAATTGAAAATATTAACTTAAAGTTTATATACGTTTATTTAGAAATTTCTATACTTGTGTAAATATTGTGATGTGTGATTCTACTCATGTGATCTTTCAAAACACAAAATTGAATATTTCTGTATTTGAAAACCTTAACACTACATTCATCCAATCCAGTGCAGTTTATAGCAAACAGCTAAGCAATATGTTTCCCTATTTTTTAATGGTAATGGGTAAACAAGAGGAACAAATAGTTTCTGACTCTCGCTGTTAAGAGGGGACTTAAAGAAATTAATAATACATTTATTCGGTTGCTCAACATCCCTTTGATAGAAAAACAGAAACAATTGTTTGGGCGTAATGCACCTTGAAAAATATTTTTTTTATAATCAATTTCTTTCCTATTTGATCAATATATCGACTTGCAAATTGTAGGACTTAAAAGAGAATATAAAAACCAAATAAAAGTTATGCTCATACTCGCCGTAAAAATACGAATTTAGCATAATTAAATTGGCCATAGAATTTGTTTACAAGCAAGTGCATTTTAAGCGTATGTGGCAGGCAAAAGCACGGCATTGGAGAACTGTTTTTTCAGTATGCCCATCCCACGCTATTCTGCTAGCGCGAATGAATTAAGCGCAAACAAATGGGATCTACTAAGATGTTAATTTCTTATAAACAATTACATATATCTCGAGAACGAGATATAATAGCACCGAACGGATTCCGGAATTTTGCATCACATTTAAACGCCATTCAGATTAGACAATAAAAAATTTGCAACAATTGCAAATTTATAAACAATTTCCAAATTTTGCAAATCTAAAGGGGGAGAGTCTCCCGATGTCCCAGAACCAAAAACAGCGAATTAACAATTTTGCAACAATTTATAATTTTATAAACAAATTCGAAATATGCGTTAGAACGGCCGGGAAGGCTCCGCAAATTGTGCCTGAAATGAATATCTCAAAATAGCAGTTTGTCAGGAGTTACAAATCGATTACTAAAAGTTAAATAATTGTTGCTAAAATGATAAATATTTACTGGTCTATAGACAATCATTCTGGACGGAAAACCCCGCTTAGAAATATTTTTTTCGTCGTGGCGTACGCGCAGGCAAACTATCTCCTTCGGCAGGGAAATATGACGATATTTCCGTCTCGTACGTAACCGAACTAGCCCCCTCCCCCTGAGACCGCGTTCTTTCTGCCCCTTGGGATGTTGCACCAATCACAGACAACTGTGGTTCTACCTGCTAGCGATTGGTCAACGCGTCCCTCCCCCTGCCCTCCCCCAGGCCGAGGGGTGTCCAAGTTTGTCGGCGCGGTGTGGAAGATAGAATTTTGAACGACATTTTTTCTGAGGGAGAGGGTACGTCTTAACAGCAGCCCTCACGGGTAGTTCATTGGTCAGCGTGCTCGCTTTCCATGACACGACCTCATGTTCGATTCCCGGTCGGGCATGATTATAGTGTGGGTTTCCTTGCAATGTCCCACTATGAATTGCTATGTGATGATGGGAAAACTCACTTCTAAAGTTGAGAAGGCCGGAATATGGCGTAGGGATCGCTATGTGCTAACCACACGTACCCTTCAACCCATGGCCGCAAGGCGCTGGTAGGTCCAGGCTTCGTCAGAGACTATTTGCGCCAAAGTACATGCACGCACGCATGCATGCATGCATGCATGCATGCATGCATACATACATGCGTACATATACACACACCACACATACATACGTCAAAACAGCACCATTTGAAATATAATTTCCTGAAGAAAGTTAATCGACAAAGCCAACTAATTTAATATGTATGCTCTCCATTTAATCGATCTCTAGAACGCATGGCCATTTTCAGCAAGGGCCTTTCTGTCGTATGATTCATTCATAGCACCATCTCCAACAATAAACCGCTTAAAAAGCGGCCAAAGCGGGTGCACACAATTTCATTCCGTCATGAATAAACATGGCGCGTTTTGCCTTCTGGCGCCCGCACACCGAGCGGGCCGCTCCTGCGACTTAAAGAGCCAGATACACACGGCGGCGCCGCCGCCGCCGTTTCCCCTCGGCGAGCGACCGCAAACTTCAACATAATAGTTTGCCTTCTTCGGAAAAGGAGCGGAAAGTTTTGATTGGCTCGCCAAGACCCGCGCCTGCGCACCAGCCGCCTCGCCGCCTTCGAACGGTCGCGGCTCCCGACGCATTCGTCGCGCGGCTGCGGGCGAGAGAGAGCGCCATCGCTGGGAACCCATCGCAGCGGCCACTTTTCCTCCGCTGCCTCTTGCCGCGAATGTTGCGACTCCGCCTTCCAATAGCCAACCAGGACTCACCAGTACGGTTTGCAAACAAAAAGTATTCCCAGAGCTGAAGAAGAAACGAGAAGAAAATAGATCCCGCCGTTTTTTTAATTATTTATTTAAGGTCTATATATTATTTATTTAAGGTCTTATAAACAGCTAGGTCATTGGTGACCACAGTTACAAAAATACAGAATTTACAAATTCACAAACTAGTTACACATTTTCATGGGATACACATACACAAATCCTAAATCTAAATGTTATACATACGGCAGACAATGTATAGTCATTAGCTAAATACTATTTAGCATATTAAATTTGGTGAGGAGTTCTATAATTTTCTTTTGACCGGGATAAGAATTGAATATACATTATAGATTATCATTGATGTTAAGGTTTGTTCTCACAGTCGCCATCACGTGGCAATCAACTATAATATGCTTCGTGGAAACTGGGAGTCCGCAATTTGGGCAAGGATCAGGAGTAGCCTTTTTAATTAGGTAGCTGTGACTGAGTTTAAAATATCCTATACGGAGTCTGGTTTTGATCCCGCCGTTGTTCTTGCGTGTTCACCCCTCGAATCTACATTATCCCCCACCATTAATAACATAAGTGAAAATATATTGTATTTGCAAATAGAACATTTAATGCTCTATTTACAACGATGATAGCAGAAATCAGTTTTGTTAATTCCTAAATTCAGATAGAATTCCTAAACAATTTCATTTTGTTCTGCAAGTACACACATAATGTTTTCAGATTTGTGGGATTCCTATTTTCATTACAGTTTTGATAATAGTTACTGAAATGTTTTGAAAGAGTTTCCTCTCGTGGGATCGGCTTGTACTACAAGTTTTGAGCCTTTCTATTAAACGCTAATGCAAAACCAGTTGAATATTAGTTTCTCTTACTTCTTCATTCCAAATTAACACTTACAGTCCCTGTCTTCCAAACAAAGCCAGCTTTCCTCAGTCATGAGCCAGCTTCTCAATTCTGCCATATCCCTCTCCCTTCCACTCGCTGTGGCGGCATGGAAAGCAAACGGCGTTTCGTCCCCCCTCCCCTGATTTGAGGAAGAGGATTCACCGATTAAAGACGCCCAATCAACCAGCATGCTGTGTTTATCACTGTGATTCTATGTAACCAGAATGATAAGTTTTGAAAGAGTTGCCCCCTGCCAACGACGTTATCCAAAGTGTATTTAGTAAGTCACAATATTATATTAGCCAATCAAATCCAGGAGTAGAAATTCACTCTGTATAGTGAATAGCGTAAACGAAATTGAAACACCCTGTAATGTACTTCGCAATCCACATTGTAACATTGTTTTAGACTGTACAGGGGAGGAGTACAAGAAATTGTAAATGCTTAAATAAGTATGATTTTTTGAAGGGGAAGAGCAAACACAGTACATTACGCACTGCTTCCATGCATCAAATTCATCATCAGATGTCTCTATGCATATTTGTTGGCAGTATAAAGGACAGACTATGAGCTATCAGCTATGAGCTATGGAGGACAGACTATCAGCTATGAGCGATTGGCCTAAGAATTTCATCTTTCGTTCACTGTGCGGCAGTTGAACTGTTGGTCCGCACGCCTCCACCCCATATGCAGGGCATCTTGCTCATCTAATGCTTCCAGAGATTTTCATGAGTGGCGAGAATGTTTGCTGAAAAAATGCAATTTCCACGGATGACCGCTGTTCTACTTACATCCATCTCGGAACACGACATCAAGCAAATTAACTTTTGCATGAGCTATCATGTATCCACACAGATGCGATTTAGCGGGGGTGCCTCGTACAGTGCCCAACAAGATGTTCTGAACTAATCAAATGACTGTCTCTTATTTCTAATGATATAACATAGTTACCGTGATTTTTGGAATGACCACCGGGAGCGGTAGCTCAGTGCATCAACTGATGTCACTGCAGCGCCTCTGACCGGGAGGTCCTAGGTTCGAGTCCTGACGGCGGCAGGATTTTCGACACTAGCTTTTCAGCAAGGTCGAATTCAGACGCTGTCTGGAGGAGAATTCTAGCGGCCGGTTGCTCTGATCGGCAGTTTTCCGTGGTTTCTCCAATCAACACCCGGCGAATGCCGGAGCAGTACCCTACCAAACGGGCCACGGACCGCGCGCGATATGTCCTTCCTCTTCCTTGTCCTATCCTCACCCCTTACACACACACACACACACACACACACACACACTAACATGCACTACACAACCACATATTCCGGGAGACCGATCGGGAGCTTAGAGCCTGTCCCGCCTGGGGCGTTGCCCAGCTGGTGGGAGAGTCCTGGTTAGGGAGAAACCCCACTAGCCGACGGTAGGTTGGCGCCGGATCTCGCCATCCAGCGGGGGAAGATCACTGGTGTCTCCCGAAAAAAATGCACTACACTTACGGGACTAATGACCGAAGCAGTTGACGCGCCCGGAAACACGAAAAACCAACCAACCAATCGAACTCACCGCCTTCGGTTGATGACGGCCCACCTCTGCAGGTGCGATGTTTTTCTGCGCGGTTGTTCCGCAGCGTGGTCCGTGTCGCCTACGGCGCGATCTGCATTATTTGCCGCGCAACTGCCGGTGGGGTAAATCGTAGCCAGTCATTAAGCTGCGCATAAAAGCGGCGTGGCCCCTCCACGTGATGCGGAGCTACGCACTACTCATCGGCCGCGAAGGGGGGTGGAGGGGGGGCAGGTGTCAATGCGACCGGCGAGGGCGGTTGCCTGCGACTGTTGAAAGGACTCCGCGAAATGGAAGCGAGCGGTCGACAAAACGACTGCGACCCGGGAGCTCACGCATTTGACGCATCCGCGTCAATCCCCAAATCTGTCGCACTTAAATAGGTTCAGTGTTCCATTCTGCGCTAGAAATTCCCCGGTTGCTCGTTTGGAAATGCTTTAAAGTACACGCTCAGGTAGGGGAATGAGCATTGTCACTATGCTTGTGGTGTTTCTATTGACTGATATTAGGAATTAGTTCGTTGAATAAGTTCAAAAGGATTGGTTCACCACTCTTTTTTGAGATAAAAATACCTATTTTCTGCATGTTGCTACGTCTGTCAGAGGTTCAGAGGACTTGTTAATGGAATCGCTATTGCAAGCGCAGGTTCTATTCTGATGAAGGTAAATTGTTTAGTGGAATTAAATGTCCCAACATGGTTTCCATCGAATCTTCAGTGACGAGGAGTATGGATTCTGCCTTTGATTTATCGCTAACATAAAACACACATCAATATATTTTTTTGAAAGTCTACTAGAACAATTTAAAGCACTAAGTTACATAAAAGCGATTAATACAGAAGATGGAGACAACTGAAGTCAATACAATCCACATAAATCGGAAATTTTGACATAATGTTAACGAAGTGCACGACATATTATTCCTTGCTTTAAATATGGAAAGTAATTGCATATGGTTCTTTCGCTTCAGGAATGAACACTTTCCTGCTGCCGGACACTTCGATCTGTAGAATCTCGAGACCGGTAAACCACACGGATTTACATTAATTCCAGATTCGTTGATTGATTGATTTTTTCGTGTTTCCGGGCGCGTTAACTGCTTTGGTCATTAGTCCTGTTAGTATAGTGCATGTTTCTTCTCGGGAAATGGCGGTTATTTTCCCTCGCTGGATGACGAGATCCGGCACCGACCTACCGTCGACTAGTGGGGTTTCCCCCTAACCAGGACTCTCCCACCAGCGGGGCACCGCCGCAGCCAAGACAAGCTCTAAGCTCCCGACCGGTCTCCCGGAATATGTGGTAGTGTAGTGCATGTTAGTGTGTGTAAGGGGAGAGGATAGGACAAGGAAGGGGAAGGACAGATCGCGCGCGGTCCGTGGCCCGTTTGGTAGGGTACTGCTTCAGATTCGTCATGCTGATTCATTTCTGCACACTTATCTCGAGGATGTCAACTTTTCAGAGAGAAGGTATTCATACCCGCACTCCCACATGCACAACACTCACACGAGGTCCCTCGCTTTCGGAGCGTGCATCGACACTGGGAGGAAACCTCGTCAATGGCACAGCATATTGTTGCATACAGCAGATCATAGTTTCACGTCGCGTTTTGAGTAAATAACTTTTCAACCTCTTTTATTTATTTATTTATTTAACGTCAAAAACAGTTCAAACTGAGTATGACGTGCTATGGGGAAAAATGAATTGTGTGCACATTTTCAAAATTCTGTGATCCCTACACTAAGTCATATACTACTTAAATTAAAAAAAAAAAAGAAGACGAAACAGGTTCAACCCTTTATGACAACGATGATGGAACTAACGATTGTTCGTTGCAAGTTACCTCTTTCTAGTAGTTTCATCGACCTATAAATAAATAATAGTTCGAAGATATAATTAAAAGTAGGCGTGACTCCAAGATGGAAGCAACAATCGGCTAATTAAAGAATATAGTATCCCTTATGGAAGTTCGAACAGTAAAAAAGACGGGAAATATTTTCGTTCGTTTTGAAGTGACAGAAGTCATTATGCCTAGAACTTACTCTCGCATCTCTAATTGGAGGATGTGGAGGTAAAATCGGTAGCGGGACTCTATTCATTGTTCGCAATTTTCCTTCCCGCCAGCCTTTACATCACAAGCAGACGAGACGGCGCGGCTCGACTCGTGCAGGGGAATCCACCCACGCGAGCCCCTCTTCGCTGGGTGAAGGCCATGCGAAGCGCACCCCTTCCCCCTTGCCCTGCTCGCGGTCTGCAATCTGCCGCCGCTAATGCAAACAATCGGCGGAGACCGTGCGTTGTCTCCGTCAGTAGCTCCCCCGCCCCGCCCCACCCCGCCCCGCCCCGCCCCGCCCCCCCGCCCCCCGCCCCGCCCCGCCCCGCCCCGCCCCGCCCCGCTCCGTTCCGCTCCACGCCGCTTCCCTCCAATTAAGGATCGCGGATCGGCGTTCGACAGCCGGGGCAGGAGGAGGGGAGAGGAGTGCGGACGGACCGCGACGAGAGAGCGATCGCAGGGAGACAGGACACGGACTGCGCTCGAGATGTAGTTTCACGGGCCGAGTCTAAAAGACGTGAAGGCCTTAACCTTCATTCTAAAAGGCAAAACAATCTACACATCTAGAAACTAAGAGAATCCTTGAAACTTATGAGAAGCATACAGCAAACAACAAAATTACATTTGAATTTACATTGTCGAGAATACTACTAAGAATTTCAGTCATGAAGCTGGAAAAAGGTTTACGACACAATTGCTATTCTTTCACGTTGGAAATATGTGAATGTATTTTCCAATTTTTCATACGCAGTATATACAAAAGCACAATAAGTTTCCTTATGTTACCCTATGTTACAAATCAAGCAATATATTATAGCTACATACGATGCCTATCACACTCTCCTCTGCAAATCCTTCCACATTCAAGCCATTTCTGATGATTCAGTTTGGGATACAAGATCTTAACTACGCTTTAAAACGTTCGTTTCTAGTTAATTCAACTCGTTAGAAATAAGTTTCATGAAAATGCATAAATCGTGCCAAGAAAACATAAATGTTCATAGACCATATTAAGTAACTTCACTACTGCAATATAAAGTCGCGGCGAGTGACGCGTTATGTTTCATATACGTTTGTCGCGTTGTGTACATCTTCAGAGAATGTCATTTAAAAATAAACAATTTCCCCTACGAATGGTTATGTTTCTCCGTCGTAAACACAATTTGTGCAAACACAGCACATACTTTCACGCATTTTTTTACTTTTCCAATTTTCGAAAACTGAGAAAGTTCAACGAAAATGAGGCCTGCACCATAATTTTTCCTCTACACGAGGGAAAAACTTCAAGAAAAAACGTCGAGCCGTTTTTGAGAATTTTTATAAAGAGCGTCATATCAACCGGAAATTACGCCAAAACTACACTATTTTCAAAAAATTCTATATTATCTAATTTAATGACATACTTTTTAGGACATATTTTGTTTAAGCAAAATTGTCTATCATCAATAATGAAGTAGTGGAAAGTTTTTTTTTCTTTCTTCAGTTTGCGAAAATATAACAGCTCGCCGATAATTGGACCTTGAGTTTGTAGTCGTTCTTTGTTACATAAGTGAAGAAACTTTTAAGAAAAAATTGCAGCCGGTTGTGAGAAAATAATTTTCTCAAAATTGCCTATATTTCATGCAAAATTATGCGAAAACTACTCATAATTTCCAAAAATGTTACATGAGCTGATTTTAACATCCATTGCTGAACAACATTTCATTTAGAAAACTAGCGGTACTTCAAAATGGCATAGACATGACAGAGTCGGGACATGATAGACAGGGGAGAGACACAGGACAGACGGACGGACGTTTTGAAAACAATAACATTTTTCCGAGATAAGAGGACTCCAATGTTTCTCAAAGGTAAATCTTGTAATCATGTAATGTAAAGTTTTTTGAAAATGTGAGAATTTTTCACATAATTTGAAGTGATCATTACAGATAATACGATAATTTTTTTGGTGTGTTAGCACCACTATTAAATACTAAAATTAATTAAAATGTATTAAATTATGTGATCTTTTGAAAGATAAAATGTGGTGCATACCACAAGCGAAACGCATCGAAACTACCAACCACTTGTGTATAGAGCACGCTCTACCAATACTGTCGAGAACACCGGAGAATGAGTGGCACCGGCAATAAAGATTCTTGTCAGAGACTTACATATACTAGATTTCTCAGGCAGATAAAAAGCGCCCTTCGAGACTGCGTGCGAAAGCAAACCAAGGAGATCTATCCACATTATCCACGTTTTGTCCGGATCTGCGTCAGGTGCTTGCCTCAGGAAATGAGAAAGTGTTATATCAGACATAAGTTAATGCCTTTCAACAACTTGTAAGGAAACTCCAGGGAAAATGCAAAACTGGTTCGCGCTTTCAGCACCTTTTTAAGAATGTCTCGTATTTTAAGATACTCTTGCTGTCTTCTAAACCTATAGCTTTGTCAAACTATGAGGTACGAATTTAAACCATTTCCTTTAATAAATGTTTCTTAATACGAGTACAGTTTTGTTAGTTTAGATCTTGAACTCAATATTTAATATTATACGTATATTTAAATGTTTATAAATATTATAAATTAAATGTCTACTAAACAGCTTCAAGTTGCTGGATGGTACCATAAAGTTGAAAATTTTAAAATTTCAAAAGCCAGTAAAAAATGTATAATGAATGATGTCTATGTGATAGTAGTCTCAAAAGTTTGTTCTTTACTATCAGAACAAATTTATAAAAAATGTACGTTACCTTTTGTGATAACGAGTTTATTTTCATACTTAATCATAAATACTCATACTCTACCCAGAGTCACACGTCGAAGTAGAGTGAGTTTGAACACTGCCTTATTTTCCTTCTAAACTCAAATTTTTTTAACAAAGTGGCTTCGAAAATAAACATCTATTGTTTTTAATAATATGTCACATTAAGAAGAAAAAAACACTTCAATATCATACCTATCTTAAGAAGCAAAACAGTTCCCAATAGCTTTCATGAGATTTTAATTTAGGAAAGTAAAAGCAGTATCTCATCCTCTCATCCTCCTCTGTTGAAAAAAATTAACTTGAGTCATGATTACTTACATTCATTATCAAATGTTGATTTTAGTTTCCCATAATTTTCACTGTCCCACCTCAACGGCTTCCCCTTCTTTCTCTCCGTTCTTCAGCTCGAATAAGCTGGTCATCACTGTGATTTTCGGAGCGCTTACCGTCGATTTGACTTTCTCACCTAACTTCGTAAGAAGAAAAAGTATTGTAATCGTGTGACTGAAAACGATGATTTGCTGACATAAAAACTCTTATTGCCGGGCCTTGGTCACGAAAAGGTGGATAAATCTTGTTTTCTTATGACGTAAATGACTTTCACTTGTAAAATATATTTATCAGAGGTTAAAATGAAGACCAACTATTAATTTGCATACAATAATATATTAATAAATAATGAGTGTACTGTCAGCTATTTACATTGAAATTTCACTTCATTTTACGACCAATGTCAGATATAGACCTACGAAGTTGACATTGGACATTGTCCAAGTCCACCCGGCAAGTTATTCTACAAAGAATAATGTGCTAGAACAATTTTGAGAACGTAGTTAACTCAATGAACTAACTAAATATTATTCTTAAGTCTAAATAAATACATATTCTACAACCATAATATTATTTTTAATACTGCACTAGTACCTATGACGTGAGTTTTTAACCTCTTAAATTTCGCACTCTTGAACTCAAAATTTTGAACTGCTACGTACTACCATACTGCCGGTGTAATCAATGCATACCAAATCAAGTTAAAATAAATGTAAATACAGTGATACAGGTAAAAAACACGTATGTAAAGTCATTCTACTGTCCTAAGTCACCCGTTTTGAGTGAGTTTTTTCTATCTTGACTGTGTTTCTTGTACTAAATTGTCATATTTCCATGCTAACATCAGAGCGCCAAGACTAAGTGTATTATCACTTTCTGGCTTTACTTCTCTCGCAATTTTCTCCAAAATTGATACTCTCCGATCGATTTGAACGATCTAACGATCTAAAGGAACGAGGCCTTGTGAGTTTGAA
>BLKR01012474.1:0-19158 GCA_011170035.1 Teleogryllus occipitalis
CCTCTGTAAAAACACAGGTCAAGTCTCTGATATCAGTCATGCAGTAGATTGGCTGCTTCACACGGGTAATTGCCTCCTCTCTCACGAACCACCGCTTGAAACAAAACACGGCGCGTGAGGACACAAACAGTCACCTTACAGTCATCCGTTTCACTAACATGGAAAAGCTCCCTTAACTTTCTCTGTTGCACGCGTTCTACTTGTTTCACCAACGCAAAGCTATGTGGTGGTTCGTCATCAAGTCTCTGACATTGAGTGTTCCTTTCTGCCCACTAGGCCTATATTAATAAATAATGAAATTATATTAACCTACGAATTATTATACAGGGTGTGTGACGTAACTTTAGCACCTCCTCCAATTTTTGAACAGTTGAAGGTTTCCAATGCAGTTTTCACATTAGTGCTTGAGGGAATAAGGCTAACTGATATACGTATTCGTTTTCATTTTATGACTTGTATTTTTTCAGATATTGAGGTAACCGTTATAACCGTTATAATATCCGTTAAAACCCAGTCGCAAAATATTAAAATTACTCAAACAAATGCCTATCTAACATATAAAAATATGTTTATCATTGGATTTGTCTTTTTACGCTCGTCATGATACACTAAACAAACATGTATAGTTTCATTTGAAAAAACAAAGTTACCTCAATATCTCGTAAAATACAAGTGTTAAAATGTAAATGAATATATGTATAAACTATCCCCATTCCCTCATGCCCTTGCGTGAAAACTTTATTGCAATAACTTCAACCGTTCAAAAATTGGAGGAGGTGCTAAAGCTACGTGACACATCCTGTATATTGCAGAGAATGTAATTTGCCTTGGTTCTGTACCAACTTTAAAAAAGTCTATGCAATTCAGAAAGATAACTACTGTCAGCAAAGACAACACGGCAGATTCATTACGACTTTACAGTGGCTATGAAAACAATATTATTTAATATGACTGTTTAAAACACACATTGAACATAATTGGATGTAAAACCTAACAGGAGATTTACGTTTCTGCTGTATTAATCATGCTTTTGGACCGGACATTTTGTAGACGGTTATATTTAAAATATATCATACATTAAACACACACACATCAAACAGTTTAGTTTGGTTTAAGGCATTTTATTAAAATATCCTATTAATCCCTAATGCCTTCCATCTCTCTCTTCGTTTCGAGGATTTCTTTTCCTCTTCCTTAGGAGGATTCTTCTATCATCAAAACTATCATCATATCATCATAAGATAAACAGAACTATTAAAACATCGATCAGATTCAAGACAATATATCTCTAGGTTTTAGTAAATGTATTAAAGTTGGAAAATTTAACATTTTCTATTTAAATACATACAAAAAATGGCATTCAAAAGAAAAAATAAACGTCTGTGGCATTGAAATCTTCACTGTGTCTGTTGCTTAACATGTAATCATTTTAGATTGCACAAATGTCTTCTGAATTCCTGGATTGGTTGACACCAGTTCCGTCATTAATACGTTTGCCAAATTCTACGTTGGACATTGGACATTGGACATAGGACATTGTCAATCCATTGGACCCCAAGTGAACTGACTCCATTTGGCAAATAAATGACAAGCGAAATAAGCAAACAATCCCAAAAGAACGCATTAAGACATTCTCTTTTCTTCTCCATATTCTGCCAGTGTGCCACAATAAAGCACGTTCTCCATATAACCGCCAGCTCACAATGATTTACGAGTCCTATTCCCCTTCAACACGGACCCGGGTCTATCTCAGGGTTGTGGTGTGACCTATCGATATCCTCAGTGTTCAAGGTCGAATCCGGGCGCCCTTACCGCAGGGCCACGTGACCCCGGCCGGCCGTAAACTGCTCCCTCGCGCGCCCCAACCCGTAAAAGCGCCTTTACGGCTCCTCTCGCCACACATATATTCATATGACGTGCCGGCGCACGGGGGCGCCTCGGCAGCGGCGGCTCGTTTGGTCTCCCCGGCGCGGCGGGTCGAAAATCCATGCCGTTCACGTTCTGCCGTTACTTTTCACAAAATAAGATACTGTTCTTCCCAATTGGTGGTATTTAATTTTATTGTTTGATGATTGAATACTGTGTTTCCGCTCACGTCAATTATTTGGTCTTTTGTCCCGTTCATATAGTGCATGTTTAACCCAGGAAGTGGCGGTGTTCTCTCCCCGTTAGAATGTGATGAGCGGTACCGACCTATGCTTCAGCTTCCGGAGGAGGTTTCCCCTCCTATTATCTCCGCCGGAAGTACAATTCCTGCCCCAACCGGAGCAAGCTCTAATCACCTCACGTGTCTCCCAACATGTGTGATAATGTAGTGATTGTAAGTGTATGTATGTTTAAGGGGAGGGGAGACAAAGGGGAGGAAGAAATGATTGGACGCGGTAAATGGCTCGTTTGTTAAGGTAGTGCTGCGGCATTTGCCTGGTGTTGAACGGACAAACCCCGAAAATTATCGTTCAGAGCTGCCGTCCGCGAGAATGCTCCTCCAAACAGCTATGCAACAAATATAGAAAATCCACTGTCATCGGGTCTTAAACCCTAGGACCTCCAGGTCAGAGTCTCTACAGTGCTAATACTTGCTGCCGTGAGACATCTCAACCACTTTATTGTTCAACTACCATACAGTTCTGGTTTAAATATATAACCCTGATGAAGTTCCAAATCAGGTCTGGAAGGAAGGTTAGTTGAACAATAACATCAAATCTTGCCGATTTGCCTGAACCGACTTTTATTGAAGGTCACAATACTATTCGTCCAGATTGAAATTTATTCAGAAAAATATTGTGAATCTGGCAGCTACTAAGAACAATCCATAATGCACGATTCTCCGTTTTCTGATTCCTCCTACATCATGATAACATCGAAGTAAATTAAAATAATAAACTGACTATTGTAATGGAGTTTTGATTTTTTATAAAAATAGACACCAATATTATTTCTTTCTAATTGTCTCCTATATTATTTTAGTACTTTACATACCTTTAGCGGGTCTCACAGGCAACCAATTTTCATAAATGAGATCTCTAAAGAAATAGAATTTCATGAGACGTGACAAATTGCACTTTGACTTTAGAAATATGAATGATTTATTTTAAAAAACGCATCTAAATATTCATATCAAATGCAACCCGCAGCTGGATTAGAATGCAACTCTGGATTAGAATACTATTAGAATTAAACTATGATTTGTCAATAAATTACAAGTACGAAATACCTTTCACAGTTGCATAGAACCATCTTATCTTTCGACTGTCTATTGTAAAAAATAATAATTGAGACCGCAACTTTACTTTTCGTGTGTTTTATGACGGTAATTGGAATTCCCTGCGAAAAATACAGGTTGTAAAAAATCGCTAGAGAGAAATTGTAGAATCCTGAGTTTTGGAAACAAAACTAGAACATAATTTTCAGTGACCACTCATAATAATCAAATTTAGAAAGCTATAATTATGATGGCTCAAGTCAGACGAAGATACAATTGCGAATAATAGAGAGAATTTTCTTAATGACCATAAATGAAATATTTGCAGGCAGGTTAACGGGGCTTGGTCAAAAAAATTTACACTAGTTGTTTGCCAACGTTTCGGAAACTTATTTCCATCATCAGGGCTAATATAAAAGAAAATGAAACAACACTGTTCATGAATAATGTTACCAAAAACACACGTATGAGACACAATTTTCTAGCTAAGTTACAAAAATTATTTACAAACTGTAACTTAGCTAGAAAATTGTGTCTCATACGTGTGTTTTTGGTAACATTATTCATGAACAGTGTTGTTTCATTTTCTTTTATATTAGCCCTGATGATGGAAATAAGTTTCCGAAACGTTGGCAAACAACTAGTGTAAATTTTTCTGACCAAGCCCCGTTAACCTGCCTGCAAATAGATAGAATGTGCTATTATTGAAAATTGTCTCCAAAACAACCAGAAAAAATACAAATTCAAATTTATGTGGTTAATTAACATCAACATTTGTCTAATTAAAACTGAAATGAAGGTCCTATTTACACCAGAGGACCTACTAAGCATCAAATGAGAGCAGTCACAGCGATGCCGCGAAACAATCACGAGGGATCCCTCGATCGCCGATAAATAGAAGGCCATTTCCGGTGGCGGGGCTGGGTGGAGGGGGCGGGGCGAGCGGCGTGGATGTGCGACGTGGAGCAGTCCACCATAAACGACCCGCCCGACTGCCGATGGCCAGCAGATAGCTCGCTTCGCGACGATTGCGATTGTGCCGACGCGCGGAGGGCGGGCGGGCGGACGGACAGCGCCGACGTAAAAGTTGCGCCATAAAACGGTTTGGCGTCGACGTGCCAGTCGCCGGCGTTTATTTTCAAAGCGCCACCGATCGGAGGTGGGGTGTAGGGTTGGCAGTGGCGTGCTGGCAATTGTATTGGCGTCTGTATGGGTGGCAGAGATGGGTGGTGGTGGTGGCAACTGGTATTTTAAATTTCTTATAACTCCATTTTTAGATACAAATATACATGTGTGTTTTTAAACGTAATTCCTTACTTACAATTACTTTTTTCTAGTACTTACTATGATAGGCGAGGAGACTCGGAGCACTTCCATGATTCAGTCTCGGCTGACGTATGTTTAGAAACGCATGCACGGAGTGCTTATTGTTTCGTTGCGTAACGCATTCTGTGTTTTTGCCCTGGTTCAGAAGGCGATTTTGATTGACTAGGTGACGTTTTATGCAGAAATAATAGCAGATGAGTACTACATATATAATCGATGATTGGGTTAATATTTAGTTGGGAGTCTTGTTGTGTATTAGTAATGAAGCATTTGGTAAAAGTGACAGTGGACCTTGGGATGTCTTTGAGAAAGGCCGTAGGAATGGTGACAGTGATCCATGAAAGTGGTGGTGATGGTGGTGGTGGTGGTGGTGTCAATGGTGGAGGTGGAGGCGGGTGGTATGACGACGGCAGCGTTGGCGAGATTGCCTGCAGAGGTGGTGGGGGTGTCGGCGAGGGGGGTAGAGGCGCCAGGATGACGACTCCAAAGCGAATGTTTATTTGAGACATTAAATCGTAAACGTACTGTAAATGTTCTCGAGCGGTCGTTGTACGTTCGTATTACTCTGCGAAAAGTTTAACAACGTATGATAAATTATTTTGCGAAGATTTTCTATTGGATGCTTTATAATGATTAGTTGTAAAATAATCCCTTATTGTACTTGTGAGGCTCGTAAATTGTCATCATCTCGCTTCGTCATTCGGTGCCGTAGTTCATCAAGCTGAAATCTTGCAACATCAGAAGATACTTCTCATCAGTGATCTGCGAGTTTTGCTTACAAATAATTTGAGTCACCAATAATTAAATATATTGGTGTTAAAAATTGTTTTTTCTTGGTATAAATATTATCAATCAACCTCTCCAAGAACAGTTGCCCCATAAAGCAGATTTCCAAAGCTCTCAACAGTGTACGAATTTTCGTTCTAAAGTATGAAGATTATTTCTGCAACAACAGCTTGATCGTGGATATGAAACCCATAATCTTATATACTTTTTTGTTACAGAAAATAATTAAAAGTGCAGTAATATCGAGTAATATAATAATAAAGAGTCCGACATTTTCTAACAAATTTGGTCATTCATTATACAATCTGGGATATTGACAATGTTTTTTTGGACCGTTGACAAAGTCTGTTTCTCTTACCAGTACATTTCATTTCTTTTTCGCTCGCTAGCTAATTATATGTAAAGTTACATTTATGAACTCAGATTTGGCAGGTTGACCCGAGTTAGTCTAAATTGAGAATTTATTGTTACAAAATTTCAGCATTGAGCTATATTATTCATATGTGAATACGTAAACAAAACGTGTCAAAAATAGTAGCAGCTTCTGCCTGAGAAGGACATCCGACTGGAAACACGTGTGATGTGCCCACAGCACAAATGTCAGCAGCATGTCAGAAGCACGTTGCAAGTCTATCATTAATCCCAGTAAATAATGAAGCGCATGACGTAAATATGATAGGACACAAATGTGTGCGTGAAATATTTCGGAGTGCATTACGCTAATGTGCACTCTTCTATAATTAATGAACGTCACTAAGAATAACTCTAGTAACAGGTCACCTTTCGATGATAAATATATTTTTTCCTTTCAATAGTACATTGATTGTTAACGATTACTCCAAAAGAATTCTATGAAGGATATGTCATCAATGGTGAACAAGGATTAAGGGTCATAGGCAGGAACTTGGGAGTCAAATATACGTAATTAAATATTTTTATAACAACACATAAATACTTTTCACTTATGTATAGTACGAATTAAGCGGTATTTAATAGTTGCTGTGTACATGAATGTTATTTAACATACATTTTTGCCTGGTGGGAAATTATATACAGTATTTATGATCCCATTAAAATCAGTACCAAATTGACACTTGTTGGAAGCAATAAGAAATGGTACTCCAATTAGGATAACGTTTAACGTTGCATCTCAGTTTGTTTAACGTTGCACCTTCATATTACTTCACGTACAGGAGTCAAATGAAAACTATTTTATTTTTACAAGTAGAGGAATTTTATACTTCAAAATTCTCTCCGCCAGTGTTTAAGCTTATATCCCATCTGCTCACCATATTTTTAAATTCCTTGATCATAAAAGTAGTTTGGTTCAACAAGGCACCATTGTTGCTTGGGCTCAATCGCGCCATCGTCCGAAATAATCCGTCGCCTTGCCATGTCACTTTTGAGATGGCATATTGAAACATTGCAACAGTTATTGAGTATGCAGTTTTCTTATCGATATTAACGACTGGAGATCCTTTCTTTCCTGTGCACCTCGAATCTGCCCGATAAGTTCGCCTACTGTAACATTTTCTACGTTGACGCCGAAGTATGACTGATCATGATGTCAGTCATTCTCTGTTGATGGTCGCCCGTGTTTAAATCGCTTTTTCTACTCATCCAGACGTGCAAGTAAATGCAGTTGTCTATGTACTCTCGAAAGGCACTCCGAGAATATTGATTGTCACAACGCTTTCAGAGGGCTAGAAACTGTATCAACTGCCTCTCTCTGCACCACTAGAACTTGGACGCTCCCATTACTTGAATGCCGCATTTGCCTTATGTCTGTGCATCAGACTCTGGGTATGGAGGTTTGCCAAAGTCGGAAAATGCAGCTCTCAATCACTAGTATAAACATTTTTCTTCCATAGCGTCGTCCCGATATTCAATAACCGATTTTTCGTTTTTTTCACTCATCTTATGTATTCATGTTTCTAGAAACGACGCTTAATTCCTGAGACTAGATATACTTTTAAGATTTACTGGTTATCTGATTGCTCTGGCATGTCCAATATTTTTGGACAGCTTAAATGTTGTTTGAATTCTATGGCCAACATTAATTAACTGGCATGATGCACGTTGTATTGAATATCCCATGTTATTTTGGCGCATTCAGATAATGGTTTATAGTGCACCAATCCATCAAACCCAAAATTACAAAATAATATTTTATACGGATGTTAGTATTTATCACGCTTGAATATTAACAAATGAATTTAGGCAAAAAATTTAATTTAAGGAGAACCTGATGAGTGAATATTGAAGTTGATTCTAACATATCTTAGCGAGTAAGTGCATCATGTACCCTCTCCCTCAGAAAAAATGTCGTTCAAAATTCTATCTTCCACACCGCGCCGACAAACTTGGACACCCCTCGGCCTGGGGGAGGGCAGGGGGAGGGACGCGTTGACCAATCGCTAGCAGGTAGAACAACAGTTGTCTGTGATTGGTGCAACATCCCAAGGGGCAGAAAGAACGCTGTCTCACGGGGAGGGGGCTAGTTCGTTTACGTACGAGACGGAAATATCGTCATATTTCGCTGCCGAAGGAGATAGTTTGCCTGCGCGTACGCCACGACGAAAAAAATATTTCTAAGCGGGGTTTTCCGTCCAGAATGATTGTCTATAGACCAGTAAATATTTATCATTTTAGCAACAATTATTCTAACTTTTAATAATCAATTTGTAACTCCTGACAAACTGCTATTTTGAGATATTTATTTCAGGCACAATTTGCGGAGCCTTCCCAGCCGTTCTAACGCATATTTCGAATTTGTTTATAAAACTATAAATTGTTGCAAAATTGTTAATTCGCGGTTTTTGGTTCTGGGACATCGGGAGACTCTCGCCCCTTTAGATTTGCAAAATTTGGAAATTGTTTATAAATTTGCAATTGTTGCAAATTTTTTATTGTCTAATCTGAATGGCGTTTAAATGTGATGCAAAATTCCGGAATCCGTTCGGTGCTATTATATCTCGTTCTCGAGATATATGTAATTGTTTATAAGAAATTAACATCTTAGTAGACCCCATTTGTTTGCGCTTAATTCATTCGCGCTAGCAGAATAGCGTGGGATGGGCATACTGAAAAAACAGTTCTCCAATGCCGCGCTTTTGCATGCCACATACGCTTAAAATGCACTTGCTTGTAAACAAATTCTGTGGCCAATTTAATTATGCTAAATTCGTATTTTTACGGCGAGTATGAGCATAACTTTTATTTGGTTTTTATATTCTCTTTTAAGTCCTACAATTTGCAAGTCGATATATTTATCAAATAGGAAAGAAATTGATTATAAAAAAATATTTTTCAAGGTGCATTACGCCCAAACAATTGTTTCTGTTTTTCTATCAAAGGGATGTTGAGCAACCGAATAACTGTATTATTAATTTTTTAAGTCCCCTGTTAACACCGAGAGTCAGAAACTATTTGTTCCTCTTGTTTAACCATTACCATTAAAAAAACAACATATTGCTTAGCTGTTTTCTATAAAATGCACTGGATTGGATGAATGTAGTGTTAAGGTTTTCAAATACAGAAATATTCAATTTTGTGTTTTGAAAGATCACATGAGTAGAATCACACATAACAATATTTACACAAGTATAGAAATTTCTAAATAAACGTATATAAACTTTAAGTTAATATTTTCAATTCAATTTATCATTCCTTTCTAAAACTGTTAATTTGATGATTTCATTGTATAATATTCAAATCAGAGCTTTATGTACTAAATCTACGCATTGTTAAAACATACTTTTAAACAACATTAATATATTTAATATACATTTAAAAGGTTTTTAGATTGGCGAACGTTTCAATGAAATTTCATGAATTCCTAAATGCTTGAAAATAAATACATGTAAAATTAAATTATTGTAGCGTGTAAAAATATAAAAAACTCACGTATTCGGTAAAACGAGTTGATATTACTAAAAAAAAGCAAAACTGATGTTATAACAATTCAAAGAGATTTAGCGTTTGTTTACAGTTTAGTAAATATCAATGCTCTAGCATTTCCCAGTGAAAATACATAGAACGAACTTGGTGGTCAAGTGATATGACCTTCCCAACACAGACTACATTTCAGTATCGTCAAAATTCGAAGGTGGTTTGTTGGCCGCCATTCTACGAATCTATCAAAACCTTGAATTTTGCACGACCATCTGTACAGGGAGAACGTAGCAGTTGATTAAACGGAAACGGGCCATTCGAGGTATCTAATGTGCACTCTTTGAAAACGTTTAACCATTATAAACTATCCCTAAGAAAAATATCAAATAAACAATGTTAAAGGTCACCAGCTTAACATTGCCTTTACTATTTGAATGTTTTCAACATCCCCAAAACCAACAGAAAACCCATGTTTTTACAGGTTATTATAAAACCAATTCAATAAATATAAGCATTTATTCACGTTATTATTTTTAAAACACTCAAATATCTACGATGTTATTTGATTCATGTCTTCATCGAAGATCTGAGATTAAAAAACTGATAAGCAGAGAAAATTAAAGTAATTTTGAGTGATTGATGAAGTTGAATGATCAAATGAAAAACAATGTTTCTTGCTTCATATAATGCTATCGTGTTTAACAGACATGTAATTACATGTGATACCTATATTTAAACATCCAAACTAATGAAAATTTTCAAAATTAAAATCATCAATAAAACGTTGATTCATCAGCAAGGATTATACTATTAAATACTTTTTTGAGATTCATGTGCTCCTGTGTGATTAACGTAGTAAACGTGATTCGTATGATCCAGTTTCTCAGAATAATACAAAACCTGCTAGACACATATACTAAACATAATAGTTGTCAAATAGTTATTTACGACATGAGTATCATAAGATATCTTATTACAATACGAAATTGGAGAATTATCAAACAAGACTCTTTAGCCGGAATTGTTAACCAATTGAATATTGTAATATAATGTTACCATTTGAATATCATAGAAAGTGAGACGCAATCTGTGAAAATTCATGTGAACTATAATTTTTCTTTAAATTTTACTCCTTATCCTGCGAAAGATGTGTGACAGTACTTATGATAACAGTTCTACTGCCGTGGGTTTAATTAATTAGTTTGCAGTACGCAAATTATTGTTTTTGGTTTTAAAGAAGCATGGATATACAGAGTATCGGGGAAGGAAACGTCGAGAGTTTGAAAAAAGCTGTTTACAAAATTTTAATCATACTTTGTCTAATAAACTACATACATATTTTGAATGGCTGAGCTGCAATAAACACGCAAATGTTGGTTTGAAAATACGATTTCTACGCAAAACTTTGCATTCTAGAATCATGTAAACAGACCAGAAATATGTAACATGTTTATTATTAAAAATAGAAAATTAATATATTAGTTCAGAAAAAAATTAACCGAGAAATAAAAAAGCAGTCGAACTGTGAAAATTGAGTGCTTTTTTATTTCTAGGTTAATTTTTCTTTCTGATCAAATGTATTCATTTAGTTTGTTAATCATAAACAATTTAGATATTAATGAAGTGTTTATATGCTTCTACAACGCAAATAGTTGCCTAGAAAACATATATCCAAACCAACTTTTGCATGTTTATTGCGGCTTAGCCATTTGGAATATCCGTGTAGTTTATTAGACAAAATAAGCTTAAAATTGTCTTAACAGCTATTTTTCGAAGATTCGACATTTCTTCCCCGAATATCCTGTATATAAAAGGCTTGATTTCTGTTGGTACGCGACGGAACGGCGTTCCGGTTCTTTGGAAATAATTATGAAATTATATTATATATAAATAGCTATTGCTATTATATTAATAATTAATTCGAGGCGCGTTTCGGGGCCTAAGATTTTATAAATAAATGATATATGTATCATAATAACTTTTATGACGACACTGTTTACTCACCTAAATAAAGTTTATCTTACTATACATACTATTTAGAAAGTGTTTTATGTTCAAAACAAGTGTTGCCTCAACAGCATATATTTTCACTATTATTCGTAATTGCTATGCAATATTCAATACGGACTATGTGAATCTGCAAAAAAGAAACAGACAAGACCTACTGCAGCTGAAAATATTTTCACTCGTCGGGATTCGAACTCGGGTCTTTAAAGTTATCTCATCTAACACGGTTCCCCCTCACCACCAGGTACACGACAAGGTTACTTCTTTTCCGATGAGAAAAGAAAGTGAAGCATTTGCAGTTTAAAAAAAACAGGGTGTTCAATTTATCTTAATACAAGATCTATTTTTAAAAAGAGATTTCATTAAACAAAAATCTCTAGGGTTCATATTGTTTTTCGACAATGTTATAAAGATCAGTCGGGGCTAATATTATACAGTAGAAAATTGGGGTTAATGTATTACACTTTAAGAGTTGTTATTTATTTATGTCCAAAACTAATAAGAAAATGACTAATGATAGGAAATATATTCTATTAAAATGACCAATAGCAAACACTCAGAATGTAACAATATTTGTGAGGAAAAAAATCAAAACTAAAATGCCTAATTTTTCCAGTCAAAAATTTTACCGCCGTGATATAATCTTTTGATGTTACTTCGTTATTTTTTATGACACGATATTTTTGAAAATAGGTTATCATTAAGAAAGAATTAATATTCTTTTCTGCGTTAAAATAATGCAATAATATTAATCGTGTCATGATATATACAGCCTCAAATTTTTGGGGCTAATATGAAACAACTTAAGAGACAAATGTAATACGGGTGTCGGGGCTATTTTGATACACTAAAAATTAACACGCAGACCACTGGAAGGGATTTTTTTATGTTTAATATAACAACAAAGGCACTAAAATTCCGATTTGATGTTGTTAAACTATCAAAGTGTTTATCTGAGAAAGAATGAGCAGGCGACAATTCATATAGATTTCCTCGTTCTCCTCCCTACCCAGTACACGGTGATTCACTTATGATTATCAATTGGCGGGAGCTTCTACTGTTTCAGAGCAGTTACTGATTTTTCACTGGAATCACAAGGAACCAGGCCTACAATAGGAGCTGACACCATCCCTTCAACTCCAGATATCAACTGTTATCATCCAGTACTTTTGAGACAATACTGTTGGAAAAAAAATAAAAAAACAGTAGCCCTCCAAAGAATAAGGAAGCGGTTAGACCCAATAGCAGCAATCATTACTAGTGAAGAGTGGATCATTACTAGGAAAGAGTGGAGTGTTTAATTTACATTAATTTAATATCTCTTTTTAAAAAGAGATTTCATGAAACAAAAATCTCTAGCGTTAATATTTGTTTTCGACAATGTTAATAGGTATTTGTTTGCAATTTTCGAAAATTCAGATCGTTCGCCCAAAATTGAACGTACGCCACTTTTAAACATTTTGTGCTTCGAGGAATAGATTTACAGAAAAATTGGAGCTCTTTTTGAGGAAATTATGTAAATATGATGGGGTTTGGTGTAAAGTACCTTCAAAATTAAAAGATTCGTTTCAAATTCGAAGATTCATAATATTAGCCAGATCGTTCAAGGAATATCCATTTTGGTGAAAATTGTGTTTACTTTAGGCTCTAGAATTACTCACACGAAGACGGATTCACAAAGAGGTTTTTTGGAAAATCACTTTTTCGGGTTCAAAAAACAAGCGTTTTGACAGCCTTGTGTATAGAAAATAAAATAACAATACCAACAATCCACTTTTCTCGAACTAACTACTTACAAAACGTGTTTTCTGTGAAAATTTCGACACTTCCTCATACAGCATTACGTAACTCTCTTTACACGTGGAGGTAAAAATATTCCAGCGTTACTGGGATTTGAACTCGGATCCCCGTAGTCTGTAGGTCTGGCTCGACCGCACTGTGCTATCACAGATATTTCTCAATACGCTGTCCAAACACACTTATTACGAAAAGAATAGTTACGTGATATTCATTGCACTTGGATTTTTTATTAGAGGAATGTTCTACATGTGTCAAAGGTATCAAATTCGCAATAATAATTCAAACGATTACAACCCACGCAACTACATAGCTCATTTTACTTAGAAATATTTTCAACCAGAAGCCGTGGTCTTTAGAACCCTCTGTGGAAGTCGTTCTCGGTCTTATCTTTCGGCGAGTATGGCCAAGGTTGAATTACGTCACAGATGAAAGTTGCGATAACGCTAGAGCTCTACACAGCCGCACTTGCAGACGTTCTGAAGCCAGAATCGCAATAGGGGCATTTTTATACGTGATTCTTAAAGACATTAACACACTAAAATAAGTAGTGGCGCCTCAAAACACATGCTTTATGTGATATTTATAATGGATACGAATGATTATAACTATACAATTAACCGCAAAATTGTTTCTACCCGCAAAAATTATTCGCCGTGGATGAGATTCGATCTTACGTGCCTAAGCTTCTCCAACAGTGCGCTTACCCGCTATACCACAGAAACTCTTTTAACTTTTGTTTCTCACAAAGGTGATTTTAAACTGTCATGTATCACAGATTTGACTAAAAAAGAACGTGCGGCGTTTAGATGCTTGTGTTAACTACAGACGGACAGACAGACGCCAACATGAGATCTGCACCATTCTCTTAAACGTTCTTGAGATTATGGAAAAAAAATAATTAACACCGTTGACACCGCTTTTGAGAAAATTTTGAAAATATCTCTGGGGCTTTATGTAAAGTACCTTCCAAAATTAAAATATCGGTTTCGAATGAATGGGAGCGTGATATCAACAAGATCGTTTGGGTATTATCAATTTTGGACAAAATCGGTTGAACAATTTAACTCCTAGCGTTATTCGCAGACGGAAGACTGATAGACAAACGTTTTGCCGTCATTCAATTTTTCGGTAACAACGATCCACAAAACATGAATTCTGGCTACACAACGCGTTAAAGGATTTCACCCTAAATTTAGCAAATAAATTTATTCACTTTTTCTTTACCAGGATGGGACGGTTTTTCTGCCGAAAATTCGCCGTATTCTGGTGCACTATTACAACACCTTTTCTTCTTACGACAGTAAGTGCGAGAAAGTAAAAATCAATAAAAACATTTAATCCTTTTTTCCACCCCCATTTCCGTCTTCCTAAAGGCGTAATAAAATAGCCTGTCCAACATAAAATGTATTAACCCCTATGTTATTTTTCCTAGTTTACCTATCCCCGTCTCAGTACGGGGAGTGGAGGCAAAACTAGGAGAAGAATAATCCCACACCACTAACACCTGACTGTAGAGTCCCAACTGGGACAGGCAGCTGAAGAGAGCATCAACCTCAGAAGCGTCGGCAATGAGCGCAACAATGGATGCTGTGGGCAGCAACAATTGACGCTGCCAAAATTGGACACATATTTGCTTATCAATTCCTGTTAAAATTGTTTTGTTTTTCGGTTAGAATTGCTGTGATTAAATGTTCTTATAAGTCTTGTTTATGGACCACTAATTCGTTTTTCGAATACATAAAATTATTTTTGCCCGATCTCAAGATATTCTAAAATCATTCTTAAATATTATATTTTCTTTTAAATGATGATCTACAAGTACAACCAAACAAATCATAATTAGTCTCTTCATAAATAATTAAGAAATTAAACAGTTATAGATGCCCCGGAAAGCAGTAAGCCCGCTAAAACATTTCATTTTCGCTGCGAACTCTATTTCAAAATCTATTTTAATTTGCTACTTTAGTTATTGAAAAAGGTAAAATACTTTGGAAAGTAAATGAATGAATACTATTATAAATACGTATTACCTAATGCATATCTGCGTATATATATATACTTCTCGACTTCAAACTTGATTACAACATTTTATTGAACGTAGAGATATTCTAACATTAACGTTAAGTAAATAAAGGCCGGTATTACACTGTAAAAGATCTTTGTCAAAGATATTTTATAAAAGAAATATGACAGTGTAATAGCCAATATTTTATAAAAGATTTCTTTGATAAAATTTCTTGGATAAAATGTAGTCTCCGGCTTCCAAGTTTTATCATATTTGGTAACATGGCGTCCGATATAGGGGTATTGCTTCAACCAAAGTCATAATTGCTGAGTGCGAGTAATTAGAATGTTTATATAATACTGTCCATCCGAACTACAAAAGTAAAACCAAACGAAT
This sequence comes from Teleogryllus occipitalis, assembly GCA_011170035.1. Lineage (NCBI taxonomy): Eukaryota > Metazoa > Arthropoda > Insecta > Orthoptera > Gryllidae > Teleogryllus > Teleogryllus occipitalis. The sequence continues at coordinate 15,417 of BLKR01012474.1, forward strand.
TAACGTTTGTAGGACACATTTTCCCGGGAAGTAGAAAATATGGTGTTTGGAAAATGCCCAGTTCAGGAAGATAATTTTTTTAAACTTCCCTATCAGAGGACTGAATTTCGAAAGAAGGAAGAACGACAAAGAAAATTGAATGTTTCCTCATCCATCCTCAAATAATTCTTCATTTCGAAGGTCTTTAATCAATGCTTCACAATGTGCGACCCATAACCTCACCATGGCGTTGTTCTAAAGCCTCACCCTCAAACGTTTTCTTATTTACCTTTTGCTACATTAGCATTAAACATAGATTAGTGATAATAAAACATAAAGTAGCAAAACACAACTATTTGTGCGTAATTGATTGTAAATGGCGAGCAAACCTACATAAAATTTGGACGAAATGTAATACGCTCATCAAATTTCTTTGTCAAAGTTTTCTCATCAAAGTTCAAGGACTGCCACAAAGTTCTTTATCAAAGATATGTCATATAACTTTTATAGTGTAATACCGGCCAAAGCCGCCGTATGTTATATCTTTCCCATTCATGTCGCCAACAATGAACTTCTCGGAAACACATCTCAAATATCCATAGTTGAATATTATAACAACAAAATATCAAATTTTTGTAATAAATGTTCCTTCAAAACTCCGGTATGTTCTGTTTTTCTTTCATGTTATATTTAAATACTATTATTAAGAGAGAAAACCTCATTGAGATAATTTCAATTAAATCAATGCAACTCGAAGAGCAAACGCTCGTGCGATTTCAAGAATAAACGCTAGTTTCTTTCTGTACTTAGAATTCGTCTTGTATATGAGTTAGGGCACGGGGATACCAAAATTTAAGAAAACGTTCACAGAATACATTTCTCCCTACAGTACATTACACACAATTTTTAACTGTTTTTGACATTAAATGAAAAATACAGCGTCGTAATAGCGCCTTGTCCGTCCCGACAATCATCAGAATTCAAAAGAAATTCAGAATGACAGCTCGTGAAACGAAGCGGGGGAAATTCAAATTTGCTATTTCAAAAATTGTAAAATTATCTAAAGTACTTATATTTTTAAACAATTGTAGGTGATCTTTATTAAAGGACTGATTATTTGAAGGGAATATTTGAAGATCTGTTTTTGATGAACACATTTCATTAAGGAAACAAACTATCTTCAATACTTAAGTTGTAGGAAAACGGCGAAAAAAAATGTTTTCTTGCATTTTTTGAAAAATTCAGTATGTGAACGAAAATCATCTCCGCCATCGTCTTATAGCGTCCATTACGCTATCCGGCAATAAAATTTAACCAGAAAAGTTCATGTCATTTTTAAATTTTTGAAAATGTTTCAGGGGCTTCTTGTAGAGTAGCATCCAAATATAAAATATTAATTTGAAATTCAGGAGGGCTCGACATCAGCCAGATCGCTTGCGGAATATCAACTTTGGAGAAAATTGCCTGAGCAGTTTAGCCGCTAGCATTGTTCACAGAAGAAAATACGTTTTACAATTAATCTTTTTTTTTTTTGTATTTACTACCCACCAAACCTGGCTTCTGGCTACACCACATGCTAAAGGGATTTTATTCTATATTTATCAACTGAATTTATCCACTTTTTTTGACACCAGGGCCCAGAAATTACAGTTTTTTGTGTCGAAAATTAGCCGATTTCCTCCGTAGAATTACGTAACATTTTACTTTCTCGTATACGCACATACAACGGAGTAATATACGTAGTATAGAGAAAGTTATGTAATGCTCCGCGAAAAAAACGGCGAATTTTCGGCAGAAAAAATGTATTGCCGGGCCCTGAAAACAAAGGAGTGGATAAATCCAGTTACTAAATTAAGAGAAAAAATCTCTAACACGTGATGTAACCATAATTCCTGTTTTGTGGGTCTTTGATGCCAAAACACCAATTGAAAGCAAAACGTCAGTCTGTCTGCGTCTGTCCGTCTCTCCGTCCATCTGTGAACACTACTAGCGCCTAAACAGATCGTACGATCTTTTCCAAATTGAAGAATCCCTTGTCGATGAGATTCTAGTTGAAACTTTGAGATTTTAAAAATCATTCTTTAAAATTTGAGGGTACATTACATGAAGCCGTCGGTCATTTTCAAAAGTTTCTCAAAAACGACCCCAAATTTTTTCATTAAATTTCTTCTAAGAATAGAGTAAAATACACTTATAAAGGCGACATACGTCCTATGTCCACGGTAAACTCTGAATTTTCGAAAATTGGAAAAGTTTGAATTTTTTCGGCGTTTTCCTACAACTCTAAAATTGAACACAGATTTTTCTTTCAAATGAAATTTGTTGTCCATGAATAATTCTTTCCATAAGGTCATATAATTTTTTTTGAAAATTACAGACAGACGAACAGACACAAGAACAGACACATCAACAGACACACGAACGTACAGGCTTTTCGTCGTCGTTCGATTTTTCTGTATCAACGACCCACAAAACATTGGTTTCGGGCAACACCTGTTAAAGGTTTTTTTTCTACATTTCACAACATTAGTTAACCCTTTTTACGTTACCAGGACCCGGCATTAACTGTTTCCCCATAGATTCTAACAATAATATTCGAATGTTGATGAAATAATGCCTTTATTATGATTTTCCTATAGATTTGTTAAGAATACCAAGTAAAGAACAGAAGATTCCTTTCTTATTGTATTTCATTTCATATTGTTAATAAATCTCTTTTTAATATTTACTGATTATTTCACCTTTGGAATTGATTGAAAATTTTCGTTCAATAGAAACAATGAAAAACAATTTTTTCTTCCTTTCTGGAAATTATGTGGTAAGAAGAAAAAGTTTTGTAATCATGCGCCGGGAGACGGGGATTTTTCGACAAAAACCTCTAAATTCCGATCACTGGTCACGACAAAAGTAGATAAATTTTATTCTTGTATATAGTGCATTACGTCAATACGTTTGTAGACAGAATCCATGTTTTGTGGGTCCTTGTTATTAAAAAATCTATTTACGACAAAACGTCTGTTTGTCCGTCTGTAGTTAACACAAGCATCTAAACGCCGCACGTTCTTTATTAGTCAAATCTGTGATACATGACAGTTTAAAATCACCTTTGTGAGAAACAAAAGGTATAAGAGTTTCTGTGGTATAGCGGGTAAGCGCACTTTTGGAGAAGCTTAGGACCGTAAGATCGAATCTCATCCACGACGAATAATTTTTGCGGGTAGACACAATTTTGCGGTTAATTGTATAGTTATAATCATTCGTATCCATTATAAATATCGCATAAAGCATGTGTTTTGAGGCGCCACTACTTATTTTAGTGTGTTAATGTCTTTAAGAATCACGTATAAAAATGCCCCTATTGCGATTCTGGCTTCAGAACGTCTGTATGAGCGCCAGTGTTGAGCTCTAGCGTTATCGTAACTTTCATCTGTGACGTAATTCAACCTTGGCCATAATCGCCGAAAGATAAGACCGGGAACGACTTCCACAGAGGGTTCTAAAGACCACGGCTTCTGGTTGAAAATATTTCTTAGTAAAATGAGCTATGTAGTTGCGTGGGTTGTAATCATTTGAATTCCTATTGCGAATTTGATACCTTTGACACATGTAGAACAATCCTCTAATAAAAAATATAAGTGCAATGAATATCACGTAACTATTCTTTTCGTAATAAGTGTGCTTGGGCAGCGTGTTGAGAAGTATCTGTGATAGCACAGTGCGGTCGAGCCAGACCTACAGACTACAGGGATCCGAGTTCAAATCC
>BLKR01012475.1:0-19148 GCA_011170035.1 Teleogryllus occipitalis
AAAGCTGATTTTATTACTTACGACACAGGTGACGTCATGCAATGACAACAGGAACTTCAGTATTCACATGCACCGTTTCAGAAAACATTTTATTCCTGCTAGAGGTCCTCAGTGCGCACACACGAGACATTTCCAACCATTTTTCTGCTGCAGGCCACTAGTGTTTTTATAAGCACTCCTGTTCACTTGGTTGTATTCAGTCCAAGAAAAGAGTAGACTTGAAAAAGAGAATACGAAAATAATAATGAATGAAAACGAAAACGGTGTGAATCGGCTTTGCGCATCCTTAGGGCATTTGTTTCATACAATCACGATTGCAACATCTATTTGGGAAAGGAAAGAAACAGGTAAAAAAATTCCATCCAACAGAGAACACTGTGCAACGAAACCGTTTTGTTCTCTCCAGCATCGCCTAGCTTTGTTTCCTTGACTTCAAAGAACAGAGTCAACACACAAGAGACCTGCACATTCCTTCTCCGAACGGTCAACAAAAAGCAACCCCTCCCCCACCCACCCCGACCGTCTGCCCGTTTCTCTTTCCCCTCGGTAGCTGCTGCGCCCGGGCTGTTAACAATGCATAGAGAAAAGCCGCAAAAGGTACCTACCTGTGCGGCCCGCAGGTGCAGCTAAACGCTCGCTGCTGAGGGTCGCCGTAATCGTGAGCTCAACTAAAAGCTGCCAGATTACTCTCCGCGTGGGGCCTTGCGGGGCGTGGCGGCACTGGCGGACTGTGGGTTCAAAGCCTGGGGAGGCCCAGACAAATTCAGGCGCGGAATCATATTGTGAAATTGAAAGTCAGTGACCTTTAGTTTACTGGTCGACATTCCAAATAAAATAATTAGATTTCTCATCTTTTAGGATCACTTTTCCGCCAAAACGGCACTTCCAATAAAAAGATGTTATTGTGTTTGCTAAAATACTGGATATGCCACACAACCACAGAGCATCCACTGTCTATGACCGCAACACGTCTTCACAGGTAGAGGCCGGAGCCTCCGTGCCAAACCAACTGTAAAGCTGGACAAAACGATACTATTTTCTTATTGGTTGAAGGACGTTGTCATGGCAACAGGGGAGGTGCGCGTCAGCTTAGGCCGCTAGAATCCTGCAGGCACAAGCAGTGTTAGTACTTGGTGGTGCTTCTTATGTAACACAGAGAACTGCCTGGCGCCATCTTGATTGGTAAACTATAACGCTATGTTTGCAGGAAGAGAAACGACTGTTTTCTCGCCAGCCGTAATCATTTATGTCAATTTTAGACAAACATTTACGACAATTCTAACATTTTTAAGTTCAGAAATAGTAGTTTATGCAATTAGTTTATAATGTTAAGCTTTATTGCATGAGTACATGTTTTGAAAACGAGCGACGTTAGGAGCGAGTTTTCAAATTTGTACGAATGCAATAAAGCAACAGTATAAACGAGTTGCATACGCTATTTTTTTGTATAACAGCATTATAAATTTACAAGAGAATCAAACTTAATTTCGCGAAACAACTTTCTTCTGACGTCTCAGGTGCTTGACATCCAACGCCCTCTGGAAATCAAATTCAAGATGGCATTGTTGACATCCGTGCGAGAAAACGGTGGTCGGCTGTTCCGTCTTCTTCTACCTCCCCACGATTCTCTCGCTACTATTGGCTGAATGTGTGATGACGTCATGTCGCGTTTAATAATGGCGATGACGTCATGTAGCGTGCGATAAAATACTGGATTATGCACGATTCGGGGTATCGAAAAGGGTCGTTTATAATGATGGTATACAAAAAATATGTATATTTTAGTGTTGTTAATTTTGTCGAGAGGCCTGGTCTCCCTAGGCTCCTCTCGAAAATCGCCACTGGCTGGAGACCGGACACAGGTCGCCTCTGGGTTGGTCGCGGTGGAGGTGGATGCTTGGTGTTGGGCATCGATGCTCGCCGTTGGTGTTCTGCGATGGTGCCCGTCACTTCACAGCACCAGTTCCGTATAACCAACTCGTCATAACACTGAACGTCCGGTAATCTCCCTGGCACCGTTTATTTGCATCTATTCCATAATTCAAGGCGAGCGATGGTCGCTCTCCCAATTTGAAGTGCTGAGCTGCTTGGGGTCCCAGGTAGACCCAGTGCTCTCGACGCAAATCCGTTTCCCATCCCCAGTCATCCTCATCCTCATCCCCATCCCCATGCTCACTCCACTCCATCTCACTCCGTCTCCCTTCCCACCTCGTTAGATGCAGCCAGAAAATCCGCTTTGGGTTATGCTAGCTCTTCGCCACTTCCGCCTATCGGTTAGACAGACTAACCGCGATCTCACTGCATTCTATATATGACAGTAACCGCGATCTCACTGCTATTCTGTCACTACTCTGCATTCTATATGAAATAAGTCTGTTTCATTATATTTGTATTTCTGGGGGTACAAAGTTAAAAATCATAGAACTACAAGGTCAAAATGATCTTTAACAAATAATATATCTCCACTCCACCCCGTCCCTGCCTCATTAGATGCAGCCCGAAAATATGCTTTGCGTTATGCTAACTCTTCACCTCTTCCGCTTGTCTTTTAGATAGACTAAGAGCAATCTCACTGACAAATTAGAATTGCATTACCCTGCATACAAAAGAAAGTTAGCCTATTTTATTATATTTGCGTTTCTGCGGTTATAAAGTTCAACTACATAAAACCACATCAAAATGGTTTTTAACAAATAATATATTATTCAAATTATGACTATTTGAAATTAAAATGAGATCATGTTTTTGAATATTATTTTTGTTTGAATTGTGACGTCGTAGGTTGCACAAATCACATACAATATGGCTTTAGCATGTAGTAAATAATTTTATTTTACATATACACATGTAAGCAGTTCCATTCACTGTCGGAGAATTCGCTCACGGTTAGCATCTGCTAACTTCCGAATGCACTGTTCGACATGATCCTGGCACACATACTCGCAAGCTTGCGGTCTCCCAAGCACTCTCGCGTTCCCAGTGACAGAGGTTTATGAAACAATGGTCCCCTTTTGCTGGGCCCATTCGCCCTTACGGGCTCCCTGTGACCACGTCGCCTGCCCCGGTCACAACTGCGTGGTCTTGCGACACATCTGGCGCCCGCGAGGCACCTACCTTCACGGCCTGCACCCTTGGGCTCTTCCTTCCTCGTCCTGCCTGTTGTGGCGCATTTCATACGGTGGTGAAGCAAAGTCGCCTTGCGCCCCTCGCCGCTCGCCCTCCGCTCTGGTCCCGATGGTATGGTGTCCAGATGTGTAGAGTGATTGCTCGCCACCCCCGCACTCCTGTGTGTGTCCCCCAACTAGGGCAACGCCCCATCGCTGACGCCGGCCTCAGAAGCGCGTACGGCCTCCGAAGTTGTCGCTCGTTTCCCGCTCTTTGTGAGCGCGGTAGTGATCGCCGGCGTCCCACTCCATGATTGCCTTCGGGTTGACCGAGACGGGGATCGACGCCGTGCCGAACCAAGCGACCTATTGCCAGTCTATCTGCCATCGCCTCCGACTTTGCCTCGACATTGCGACGACCGACTGAGTGCTGGGCTACGTAGCCTCCGTTAGGATGTTACTGCACTTGCAACAAGGGCTCATAATAAACCGCTTTTAATCCTCACCTTTCTCCCGTCACATACTCTCTCCCATCATGTCTTCACGACAACACGTGTCCACTCCGGAAGTGTCAACGCTGTCCCGCTGTGTACTGTGTTGCCGCGTGATGAGTAGCGGACGCTAGAGAATCTGCTCTTGAGGAAAGTCTGTGTTTGAGTGAGCAGTACAGTTTGGCGGCGGCGATGGTGTAGCGGTTAGCGTATCGGACTGCTATACCCAAGTTTGCGGGTTCAAACTCGATCGAAGCCGTGGATTTTTAAGGGCGAAAAAATCCTTCGTACGCCTTCCTTCGGAGGGGAAGTAAAGCCAGCTGTCCCATGTTAGTACATTTACTGCATGTAACAGATCCTCAAGCCTAAATGATGCCTCTGAGCTAAATTCAAAATCGCCTGTTTCGTCGCCCAAGTAATACCTTCTTTCTCCCGTGGTTGGTGAAAGGAGCATAGCGGAATTTGCGTGGTCAGACGGAAGAGCAGGTCTCATGGCCTGAGTCTCGCCACGTAAAATAAGGCACATTCAATTCAATTCAATTCAGTACTCTCTTCCTTCTGGTCGTTCTTGCATTGGCATTTCCCGTAACACTGAAATCTGCGTATGATTTTTGCCAACGTTGCATTTTTGAAGGGTTCTGCTGCCGTCCCTTGAAGTCCTCCCGTCCTGCCCCATCCCCAAGTCCCCCCGTACATCACCCCTGAGTCACCATGATTTCGCCTGATGGCACCCTCATAACTCCGTACGGACTCGCTGCTTCCCCTCGCACTTTCTGCTCACTCCCCTCTACCCCCTCCCCCCGGGCGTGTCCAGTTTGCGCCATTCCCGTTCCTGCTGCCACTAGCTGCGATAACTCAGAGAAACATCCGTTGCCAGTGCAGCGACACTGACCGGAAGCTCTATGTTTCGAGTCCCGACGGTGGCGACGTTTTACCTCATATCTAGGAATTTATCCCTTGCCTAAATACGAAATCTAGCGGCAGGTTGCTCTGTTTGGACGATTTTCGTGATTTCTCGAAACCGGACCAGTCTCCTAACAAACGGGCCATGGACCGCACGCGATGTTTTCTTCATCATACTTGTCTCCACCTCTTCCCTTTACACTTTATTTCCCCTTACAAACGTTTTCAAACACTACAATATACCCATGTCGGGTGACCCACTGGGTAGATCGCGGCTGGAGGGAGATACCTGGATTGGGAAATTCTCAAGTCGACGTCTAGGTCGGCGTATCATATCATGTTGCAACCAGGGACAATGCCGCCTTCCGGATAGAACGTGCATAATACGGGAGTAATGACCATAGCAGTGCACACGCCCGAAAACATCGATCAATCAACCGTTCCCTCGGGAGAGGTGGCTCAGGGCATAATCTGATGTGACTGCAGTGCCTCTGACCGGGAGGTTCTGCGGTTCGGGTTCCGTCGGTGGCAGGATTTTCCACCCTAGCTAGGTCGAGTTCGCCGCTATCTGGAGAAGAATTATAGCGGTTGGCTGCTGTGATTGGCAGTTTTCCGCGGTTTCTTCTCTCAACACCAGATGAATGCCAGAGAAGTACCCTACCAAACAGACCACGGACCGCGCGCGATCTTTCCTTCCTATTCTTTGTCCTATCCTACTTACACTTACATTCACTACACTACCATACATGCTGGGAGATCGGTCGGGAGCTTAGAGCTTGTCCCAGCTTGGGCGAGTCCCCACCACTGGGAGATACCTGGTTGGGGAAAACCCTCCTAGCCGACGGTTGGTCGGCGCCGGATCTCGCCATCCAGCGGGGCAAGATCATCATCACTACCACGTTTCCAGCAAAAAACATACAGTTCAGTTACGGTACTAAGGACCTTAGTTGGCGCGCTCCGTATCACTAGTTATTTATGTAACCTATTCCTCATGTTCCTGTCGCTGATTTGATATAGCCCCGTGGCGCTCGTCGTTCCCGCCATTCTCGTCTTCATCGTTCTTACCGCGCTGACCGATCTTTCCCGGCCAACATCCTAGCCGGTCCGACCTCTCCGTCATCCTCTCGCAGCATCCGCACCTCCCCTGAACCATCTCCGCCGCCCGGTCCAGGGGGAAAGCTTCTTGCTCCTTTGCGCCGCAGGTGCCGCAAGGAAACTCGGGCAGACCTTCCGCCGCTTTCTCGCCTTCTCCTGACCTCCTCCCCCGCGCCGCCACCTCCGCCCCTTGAACAAGTTGCGCCCGGCTGACCGACCGACCGACCGACCGACCGACCGACGGACCGACCGACCGACCGGCCGAGCGGCCGGGTGGCTGACCAGCGGCGGCCCGGTCTTCTGACCAAGATAGCCCCTCACCCCCGGCCGCCACGCGCCCCTAATCCGGAATTTGCGCGCCCCAACTTGCGCCGCTGGAGGCTGGGAACGGGGGTGTCTTGTGGGCCGCGCCGCTGTCCTCGCCCCGGGCAGCTGAGGGGGCGGGGAGCGGACGCCGGCCGGAAATCGAAGGCACTTTGCTTTCTGGGCAGGGATGAATTGTATTATTTGAATTATTTTCTTGTTATTTTTTATTTTTTATCATTTTTAAGTGATACGTTATTGCTTGTTATTACCTTCGATTCGGAGCTCACATATTCACTTGATAACTGACCTGAATAGAGAGATACGTGGTGACGAGGGAAATATGAAATATGTTGAATGTTTCTATCTGTTCTCTTACGGAGGGAATTATAGGATGGAAATATGAAATTACAAACAGAGTCAAGTTAAAAGCTAGTTAATTAGGAAGTAAGTAAATATAAATACTGAAATTAGTTTTTAAAAAAAGTATGTATGTAATGGTAATGGGCGTTACCTGTTTCTAATGATCGACCAGTGAAAATAAGCCTGAGGGCGTTTGGCCCGAGTATTTATTTTGTACATTTTTAGACTGATGCCCCTCCCCTTTGTATTTATTTTGTTCTAGACTGATTATGACAGCAAAATCGTCGAAAGCTCTTAATAAATCTCATTTAACGCAGACGACTTCCGTTATTTCATCCTTGAATAATGTCAACGACTTTTCATGATTCCCATTTTCAGACCAGCCTTGATTTTGTTGCATTTTAACCCTGCAGGAGTCGCGCGCGGGCTGTCAGTTCTCACGAAATTATTTTCCTTTTAATATCTTTGCCCTTACGATTACCATACTTTAAGTACCTTTCCAAAGAGAGAAGTTTTAAACAATTCTTTCGTTTCAGTTTGATCAGTGCTATGATAGTGAAGCCTATCAGCGATTGCGCTCTCACAGATTGGCGCGACTACTGGTGTTACATCTTTTGCTCAAATTGTTTATGTAAGGATAATAACGCGTATGTGAGTAAAGTGAATGAAATATGTAAACTGTTGAGGATGGAGGATAATTTTCGTTTATTTTTGAATCTCGCATCATTTATCAAATTAAAAGTTTATTAAAAAATTGTATAAGTTTTTGTAAAAGTCTGTTAAAAATTCGTATAAAAGTTATACAGACGTTGAACACTTCTCCAGGCACATCAGTCTTACGTTGTGGTTAATTTCTCATTAAAATAGGTTTAATACTATAGATTCTTTCCTACGTGAGTTTCATATCTAGGCTCATTTGACTTAACTAATTTGCCCCTATTCACTTCGGCTAATTGATATCAGTCCGCTGCGACCATTGGCCATTCAAAATGTATCAAGTGTCCTCTAGGATTGAGCGTGTTATAGAAACGCGAGAATTGCGAGTGCACGGCCTTCCGAGCATTCTTCGTAATATTTTCGTAAACCCTTGGAATTGAAATCATGTTTACTATAGCGGCAGTAGCTTTGTAGTAATAACAGCAACCCGAAGAATGATTTTGCACCTATAAATATCGAAGGCTTCGAACTCCCAAAAACGAAATAATAGTTGCAGTTCATTGACACTAGAAGTAAACTTGATGGTCTCTTACACATTCTAAGTAATACGAATTTCGTTTGCGAATATTTTCGTAACAATAATTTAATAGTTTTCAAATTTAGCGAATAAATAAATTTTATGAATAATACAACATTTATCAGTTCTCTCTCTTCAATTTCCTTTTCACTTATCGTACTATCACCATTTTATCTGTCAGGCATGGACGTCCAGATTTACTATTGAGGAGGGCATGACATGCAATGTCGTCGGTACATCGGCGTCGTAAGGATAAGCAGTGTAATCATCCTAAGAAACGGGCAAGCAGTGAGGAAAGGAGCAAGGAGTGATATCATCCTATTAAATTTTATTCAATGCAAAAAGAAACAGAATAAAACTTATAAACTGCTCTGCGAAATTAATTGTTTGGAAAACGCGAAAATACCAGTACCAAGACTTTTAATAATTAAATATTTGCTCTCTAGACTGTAAAACCAATGGATATTGTAATTCAAGGGCTTGCGTGGTATGCGCGCTACGTTTGTAGTTTTCCTCGAGCACAGGAACCGCATTTTTTTGTGTCAGCGCTAAATTGCATGATTTTCGTATTTTCAATTTTTTGTATTTTCCTTCAAGCATTGCAAGAAGGTAAACAAACTTGGAATTACTCACCTGGAATGTATTTATTTATGTATGTAGCTAGATATTAACGTTTTCTAACCATGTGCAATTTTCAACTGAAAGAAACTTGTTCCAAATTATTAACATATGTTTTCAAGTACAAATTAATTCCAGCTTCAGTTTGAAATGAATGTATTTTGCATTCAATTGTTTTCAACTTTCATACATGTTGTGGCAGCTATAGCTGTTAATTCCGAGAAATCTTATCTAAACTGTTTTCACTGCGGACAAATTATATTTCAGTGCAAAAATTAAAAATTCCGTGAAATATTTAAAAAATGAAGCAATGAGAGTCAATAGGGTTTGCCATTCCATTCCGCTTCAATTCACATTGACATGGGTTTATATTTAGCCGAAAGCAATTGGTCACGTCTGACCACATTTAATTGAAATTTCATTGAAATTACGTGACCAATGAGTTGAAAGAGCAGCCTTCTACATATCCATATACGTCAATTTGAGATTAATGAAAGCTTCTATTTCTGAACATACCGCACAATTCCAGTGTTTGCTGTTTGCCCACATGTATCCTTAAATGCGTGGGACGCGGGAAGCGAAAAGGGTTACCTATATTGCAAATTATCGATGATTGTGAGATTTAGAATGCGGCGGGTCCTGTGTGAAGTGATTACGGGCGCAACCACGAGCTGCGGGGTGTGCAGTTCGAAACCCACCTTCAGCACGTTGCGTCTTTGTAACGACGCAATGTGTCTCGATAACCTCATCGGGCGTTGAGCGCTTATTGTTGCTATGATAAGGGGTAATCCTCCGTTAATTTTATATACGTCGTAAGTCGTCAAGAGGACCGCCAGTTAGCATCTCCGCGAACGCGCCTCTTTCATTCGCGCTCCTGCCTCACGACTCAGCGGCCACAATTGGGAAGTAATTAGAACAGAGGTAGGGTTTATGACAATTCACAGAGGGTTGGACTATCCCTTGTGAAGCAGCCAAACTCGTTTTGTTGGAACACATTTCACATGAGATTCGACGGGAATCGAACCCGGACCTCGGTGGTAAAAGGTTAGCGACTTCGCTAGGAGTCGAGCGAGACTTGGAGCGAGCATGGATGTTTGCATTAGTGCCCTGACATGTTGGGGATTATCCCAACCACTATGTACTCCCATTATGTTATGACAAAATGAAGCGACTCATTTTTTATTGGTCTTTTTTCACTTTTCGTCAATTTCGGATAGTAAGTCATTTTTTTACTTTTTCTCGTCAATTTTATTGCATTTTGCGCTGATTTCATGGATATCAACATCATTTTAATGGCATTTTCTTCAAATAATATTTACGAAGTGAAACAAATGTTCTTCACAGAATTCCTGAAAACATATACCTGGTATCCTATTCGATTTCTTCACTCAGAAGTTGTGAAGTCAGCCATTGTGAGTATGTATTCTAAGGTTCTTGTGACGCCTGTCAGCGCCAATTGGCAGTTCAGCAGATTTGGGGATAACTAAAGAACAGTCCCAATCAAAAGTTTGACAGCTGAGTTCACTTGAACGAATAAAAGAAGACTCGATTACATAAGTAATGTATCCAACAGCTTGAGTTGTTCATGCGAACTGGTTTTGATCACATTTTTTACGTTTCAAAGCCTTTAGGACATTTTAAAAACATTTTAAGAGTTTTTTTTATTTACGGTCGCATCAACATCTACGTCATTAGCGACAACTATTGGAGTTAACGTTATGGTAACTGTGAAGACAAAACGATATGGTGATAAGGGGCGCAAGGAAGAACACAAATACAACCATGCCCGAGGCGGGACTCGAATCCGCGACCCTTCGGCCCGAGATTGCTACGACACTACTGTCTTCGCAATCTCGGCCACCGGGTCGGCAAGGGCATTTTATTGATCATTTTTAGCAATGTTTTAGGTTGTCAAAATCCGCCCCTAGCCATTATCGTTTTCTAACAACTGCGTCCGTCGCTCCCTGACAGGCAGCTGGAAATCAGCGAGGCTAACACGCCCGGCCCGCCCTCGCCCCCGGCGGGGCGCTCGCGCTGTTTGGCGGCGAGCCGCAGGCATGCCGCGCCATGCCTATCGAATGAAACCCACGCCCCGCCCCCGCATCCGACATTCAGCGGCCTCCGCTTGCTGCCGCCCCTGCGTGCGTGCGTGCGTGCGTGCGATGGAATGCGACGCGAGGCGCGCGGACGCCGCGGTCCACTGGGCGGGGGCGGAGAGGGGCGGGGGCTGGGCGGGGGCGGGGCGGGGTGCGGAGGCTTGGGAATAACGGGCGCGGGGTGGGGAGGACTGACGCGGGTGGCAAGGCCGAGAATGGGGACACGGCGCGGGCGGTGGCGATGTTGAGCATGGCGACGCGAGGGTCGAGATCGTCATGAGAGTTCGCGGTGTTGAGTTAAGGAGTCGAGTTGGTAAAAGAAATGGCTGTTTCTGGGTTCACGATAACTAGGGGACGGATTTTGATGGCCTAAAACATCACCAAAAATGATCAATAAAATGCTCTTAAAATGCTTTAAAACGCACTAAAACCAAAAAAAAAAAAAATTGTCATAAAGAATCTTGTCAAATCCAGTTCTGATGAACAACTTAAGCTGTTGGATACGTTACTGATGTAATAGAGGTTCTTCCATTCGTTCGAGTGAACTCCGCTTGAAACGTATGGTTTGAATTGTTCTTTGTCTGGAAATCGGCCTTTAGAGTTATACCAAAACCGGACGGACCAGCAATGACGCTGATATACGCCTCATTAATTACATCACAAGGGCTGCCAAAACAATTTCTGAGCAAACAAATCGAAGTGGCTACTGAATAATTTTGTGAAAAACATTTGTTGCATCTCGTAAATATTACTTGAAGTAAGTACCATTAAAAATAACGTTAAATCGATTAAATAAAAAAGGCATTAAAAATAACGTAAAAGATTAAATTAACATGTCGAAATCGACAAAAATTGCCAAATAATGGCCTATAAAACTGGGTCAATTCCTTTTGTCATAACATAAAATGAATTTCTATACTAAACGACATTGTTATAAAGTGAAAAGGAAAACATGAAATTCCATTAAAATTCCCCCTATTGATAACCTTGTTGATGGAATTTTAAGTTTGTTGATGGCGCCGGGTGTTGCGGGCAGTAGGGTTTTTGAAGGCAATAGGTAAGGAGCCAGATTGTGGCGTCCGAGAACATTACAAAGGACATTTTCGGATAGAGAGGCAAATTTCGTGTTGAATCGGAGTGCCTGTGATAAACTGATAACAGTTGCAAGAGACCATAGCTGTGAGGGAAGGCTCATCAAGAAAGGGAGACCGGATGCAAAGACATTCACAGCTGTCGGAGCGTAATGCGGGAGCAGTAGCAAGAGTGATAGAGACAGAGTTGATTGACTGAAGAACTTTTCGTACCCATTAATTTGTGCTTTAAATTTCTCATTGCGCTCTCGCTGGGTATCTCTCGTCTACTGAGAGAGCCAAGAGCAAATAATGTTGGCTCCAGAGAGTGAAAACGTGGTGAGCCCTGCTACTCGAGTTGAAAAATATTCAAACCATAGGCATTCACCATCCTGACCAGCTGATTTACTTCATTGCCGTGGTCTCTGCAACAACTCTTATCCTAGGGAGGTCCTAGGGTTCGAGTCCCGATGGTGGCGGATTTTCGAAACTAGGCCGATCATACGAAATGAACTGACGAATAAGTTACAGAGGGGATGGAGAGCGATCACGTGTGACAGCTACCGGCTCAGAGCATGAAATGATGACACTGCAATGCCAATAACTGCGATAAAAAATCACTAGTAGCGTCACGTTGGCGGCCCTGCGTGGGAGGACGTGGAAAGCTCGCATGCCTGAGAGCTGAATAGCCTGGCGTCACGGCGTTGGTGTATGGATATTTTTTAGACCAGGTGGACGCCGGCGTTGCTTGGACTGTCACGTGGTAGTACGCAAACTTCCCTCCCGCGCTCATCTGCGGTCACGTGACGGCAAGACGGCAGGTATCAAAAGGAGCCGACTCGCTCACGCCGGCGGGTTTTGTATTAGGAAAACTCGGGCTTTGCGTAAATTTTACGCTCCAGTATTTGGCCGTTGCACGGGTTACAAAAATCGCAGGAGAGACACCGTAAGAGCGTGCACTCGAGGCGGGCCTCACCAGAATGTGTGGTGTACCCACAGGAAGTTTGGGAAATTCCGAAAGTGAGTATTTACGAGTAGTCAATGTATTGTAACGTATTGTAGGACTACAGTTAGCAACCGCCACAAAGGGCGGCGGCAGAGGATTAGACGCCAGGGGCCAGGCAGGATGTGACACGCCGAGGTATTCTGGGAAATCCTAAGAGCTAGGGAAAGGGATGCCCAAAGTAAGGGACAGCGCATTTTTGCCGCGTGCCGCGTGTCAAATTCTTGGAATCCAGGGAAATGGATGTCCAAAAATGCCTGGCAAAGCGGTCCGTGTGGGCCGTGTGCAAAACCCAGTGACGTTTCAGGTCACGTGGGTGGGGGCTATATAAGAACCAACGCAGAGCGCG
The DNA here is from genome assembly GCA_011170035.1 of Teleogryllus occipitalis. Lineage (NCBI taxonomy): Eukaryota > Metazoa > Arthropoda > Insecta > Orthoptera > Gryllidae > Teleogryllus > Teleogryllus occipitalis. The sequence continues at coordinate 12,630 of BLKR01012475.1, forward strand.
GGGGTGGGGCTTGTTGAGCTGAGAGGGAACCCTCGTGCGAACGCACAAAAACTTGCGCCCAGGGCGGTGCGGAGCCGAGCTAGGCTCGTGCGGCAAACCATGTGTTGGGACGCCGTTGTGAACTATATCCACGGGTGACAAGAGGTCGCCGGAGCTGTCTGCTGTGTGCGGGAGGCTCGCTGAGGAGTGGCGCGGGCCACGAGCCAGTTATTCATTTTTAAGGATCGCTCCTGCGATCAGGAAAGTAAAGATCTACCAGAGCTGTAACTTAAAGTAGTACTGTACATATTGTGAATAAACCTGTACATATTTATCATTGAAGCTCGTGTCTGTGATTATTATGTATTCCCACGACGTCACAGACGGGTAGACATAATTGGTGGCAGCGGTTAAACGAATTCCACGGGGAATATCACCCACCAAATAGCATAATTGGTGGCAGCGGTTAAACGAATTCCACGGGGAATATCACCCACCAAATAGCATAATTGGTGGCAGCGGTTAAACGAATTCCACGGGGAATATCATTCACCAAATAGTATAATTGGTGGATGCGGTTATAAGAATTCCACGGGGAAGTGTTGCTCAATTGTGATAATAGCAGCAGTTAAAACATTCACGCTGGAACGGCACGGCATTGTTGCACCATACTCATACGTGGTCGCAATATTACGAACAGTGGGTGGGCCAGTGCGTGGGTGTGTCGACGGGCAGACATAATTACGACGCACGGGAGCAGAGAGGGTCCGCTCCGAGCCAGACGCCCACGTCTTCACGGCAACGCCGGAAGGAAGGAAGGAAGGAAGGAAGGACGGAGAAGGAAGGACGTCTCAAGGACAACCGGCTTTGATAAAATCAAGAAGTCAGCAAGGATCTGGTGGAAGTATAGCTATCTGCATTGTAAGGTTCGGTTCAGGTTTCAGTTATGGCTTACTTACCGAGATTCGGGAAAGATTGTGTAGTGCACGTGGCACAGGAATTAGGACTCCAAATTACAGGTGGGGAAACTTTGGTAGTTCTAAAAAAATTGATAGAGGAGCATTCCGATTACGAGGAGGAATTTGTGAAAGGGATAGCTCAGGCATATAAGGATGAACGCGAACGAGAAAAGGCCGAACGCGAATTAGCCTATAAGGATCAAAAAGCCGAACGCGAAGCAGAGAAGGAACGTGCATTTCAGTTAGGAAAACTGAGAATAGAACAGAGCCAACTGGCGGGTAGAGCTAGTCCGCAGTCCGAAGTAAATAGCAAAATGCACATTCGATTAAATCAAGTTATGAGCCGATTCAAAGGGGAGGACGACGACATAACAGCATTTTTAAGTGTTTTTGATAGTCAGGCGGAACAATTAGAAATTCCAGAAGAAGAGTGGGTGGCAAATCTTATGGGACTGCTCCCACACCAAATCAATGCATCGCTAACTTTAGAAGGGCAAGGTAGAAGAACAGAATATGCCGATTTAAAGAGTAGGTTATTAGAAATGTATCGATTCAATGCCGAGAAGTTTCGACAATTGTTCGCGAAACATGTAAAAGCCGCGAATATTACCTGGAACGTATACGCGAGAGAGCTGAAAAATTATTGCAAAGAATGGGTAGCAGGACTAGATATTCATACGTTCGAGGACTTAATGAATCTAATTGTAACCGATCAATTGAAGCGGCGTGTGCCTATTGATATTAAAGAGCATTTTATTGATGAGTGGGGGGAATTTAAGATGCCGTTAGAACTAGCTCGTAAACTAGACAACTATGAAAACAATAGGGCAGGCTGGAAACGGTCTTCGTTCAAGCCTTATAGGAAATCGGAAGCCGTAGGGGAACAAGTTGCAAGCACGAGCAAGACGATGCCGATAGTACCGGAATTTCAGGGGAAATCGAGCGGTAAGAAAACCGATGTTAGGGCAGCATACGAGAAGCTAGACAAGCGGAAATGCTACGGGTGTGGTGCCACAGACCACATGGTCCGTGAATGCCCGCAGCGCCGCGTGGCCGAAAAAATGAATCATGTGGCAGACAAAACAGCTACGGAATTGTTTTCACCGTACGTGTTCTTTGGGAAAATTAATAAAATTCCCGGGAGATTTTTGCGCGACTGTGGTGCCAGTTTCGATCTTGTCCATGAGAAATTTATTAGCGACGAGAATTTAACGGGAGAAAGCGTGTGGATTTTGCAACCGCTTGATGCCTCACCACGAAATCTCCCGGTGGCAGAAGTCACTATTGAAGGGCCATTCGGGAAAGTAGTAACCAAAGCCGCAGTTGTGCCTCGGGAATGCGACAGCGGATATTACTTATTAAGTAATAGAACAGCTGCTCTGTTGGAAGAAGTAAAGGCAGGATTTATTGAGCCACAATTAGTTGCAGCCGTAACGACGCGGGCGAAAGCCGCTGAAACGTCGCGGGTGACTCAAGAGTCGGGGCCGGCTGACCGACACGCAGGCGAGTTTGACGCGGACGAGCAGGTAGAAAACCTTGAACAATTGAGGCAGCAGGGAGCCGTTAGTGAAAGGGACGCCAGTGCAAGTGTACTAACGCCCGAAGTGAATGAACTCATAAATGTTACCTAGACTGAGTTCGCAGCTTCACAACAAAGTGACCCGGAAATCAAAACATTATACGACGCGAATAAGCACAACGTACCGGAAGCAGGGCGAGAGTCGTATTTCGTGTAAAATAGTATTTTGTATCGGTCAAGACACAGCAATCGCGGAGAAAAATTTAATATGTTAGTAGTTCCGACTAAATATCGGGCCGCCGTTCTCAAGGTGTGCCATGAAACCGCGAATGCACATTTAGGTTGCACTAAGAGCAAATCCAGCATGTCGCGATACTTTTATTGGCCTCGTTGTTGTTTCCAGGATATGGAGACATATGTGAAAACTTGCGATGTGTGTCAAAAGGTTGGTAGGCCAAATGATCGTAAAAAAGCACCGTTAATGTTAGTACCGCCGATAACGGAAGTCTTCGGTAAAATAAATATTGATACTTGTGGACCCCTTCCCGAAAGTAAAGAAGGCAACAAGTTTATTTTGACAGCCATTTGTTTAGCGTCTAGGTATCCGGAGGCTATTCCAATTAAAGATTTGCAATCAACAACTATCATTAGTGCCTTGTTGACATTATTCAGTAGAATCGGGTTTCCTAAGGAATTACAAACAGACCAGGGCACGTGCTTTACAAGCACATTGACAGGTGAATTTGCTAGGAAGTTTGGGATCAAATTGGTGAGAAGTTCGCCCTACCACCCGCAGTCAAATCCTATCGAACGCGTGCATAGAACGATGAATCGCTTAATCAAAGTGTTATGCTTGGAAGCAGGAACGGAGTGGGAGGACCAAATGCCCGCGATTTTATTTGCTTTGAGAACCACGGTGCACGAGAGCCTCGGATTCACTCCAGCTGAATTAGTGTATGGGAGGAACCCCAGAACTCCCATAACTTTATTATATGAACACCTTGCAGGCGAGGACGATGAGGAAGAAAATTCCGTCGTCGAATATGTGTTCAAGCTAATAAATAGGCTTCAGAAATCTCGCGAATTAGCTCACGAGAAGCTTGTTAACGAGCAGGAGAAAAGAAAAACGTGGTACGATCGGCGAGCCGTACACAGAGAATTCGCGCCGGGCGACCGGGTGCTGGTGTTGGCCCCGAATCGCACAAAAAAGTTATCTGTTCAATGGATAGGACCGGGAGAAGTAGTAGAGAAAAAAATCGGACACGAACTACTCTGTCCGAATGCCTGGGAAAAAGGAAGAGCGTATCTACCACATTAACATGTTGAAAGCGTACGTGCAACGTACCGAATATCTGAATTATGTAGCAGATCGCAGCTCAAACTTTGAAGTTGAGGAAGACGAGCTGGATAAGTACGCTATTAACCTTGATAGTGCCGACTTCGATGCGGAAGCTATGCTCGAAGGAACAGAAGTCGAAGACGAGTTCCGCGACAAACTGCTCAAATTAATTGTAAAGTACAAGCATATATTTTCAGACAGACCAGGGTTGACGGATGTCGTCACCATGGACATTGAATTGACGGACGAGTCGAAAAAGATAAGAAGCGCGCCTTATCGAATGTCGCCGCGTCAATCAAAAATTTTGCAGGAAGAAATCGCGAAGATGTTACGGGATAACATAATCGAAATAGGCGACTCTGATTATGCTTCCCCTATGATTCTTGTAGAGGCGCCGGGACGAAAACCAAGACCGTGCGTAGATTATCGCAAGCTAAACCAAATTATAAAATCAGAATATTTTCCGTTGCTGAACATGGAGGAGAGGATAGAAGCAGTAGCGGCAGCTAAGATTATTACTACATTGGATTTAGCAAAATTTTATCATCAGATACCGCTCACTCCGAGAGCGCAAAGATATGCGGCTTTCTGTACAAGCTTTGGCACGTATAGGCCATTAAGATTGCCCTTCGGGCTAAAAAATGCACCTTTTCAGTGCAGTAGGATGATGGCAGCTTTATTAGCAGGATGTGCAGAATTTGCAGTCCCATACTTGGATGACATCGCCATTTATAGCGACACATGGCAAGAACACCTTAGACATTTAGAGCAGGTGTTTCTAATATTAGAGAAAGCGAAGCTGCATGTGCAGCCAAGCAAGTGTAAATACGCGCGTAAGAATGTGCAATACCTAGGCTACATGGTTGGTAGTGGCATGATGCGGCCGGTAGAGGCCAAAGTAAAAACTATTAAAGAGCACCCCGTACCTCAAACGAAAAAGCAAGTGCGTGCTTTTCTCGGATTAACGGGTTACTACAGGAAATTTATTCCCGATTATGCGGGCATATCAGCGCCATTAACGGACTTATTGCGAGGTCGCGAACGGCAAGGCAGGGTAACGTGGACGCCAGCATGCGAGATGGCATTCGAGAAACTGAGAACCGCTCTCTGTCACGAACCCGTCCTTCACGCGCCAGATTTTAATAAGGATTTTATAGTGCAGTGTGATGCGTCAAAAAGAGGTATTGGCATCATTCTGGCACAGTATAATGATAGAGGAGAAGAAAAACTGGTGTTATACTTAAGTCGTAAATTCACAGATTCGGAATTATTACGATGTACAACAGAACAGGAGTGCACAGCCATAATATGGGCATTGCAGAAACTAAAGTACTATTTGGATGGAAATGCAAAAATTAGAGTGGAAACAGACCACAACCCATTAGTATGGCTAAATAATTGTTCAAGTAAAAACCCGAGATTGATGCGTTGGTCATTAATGATCCAAGCATACAATTTAGAAATTATTCATAAAAGGGGTAAGGATCACGTAAATGCTGATGCCTTAAGCCGTATGTTTTACTGATACATGGAACCTGAACTGAACCGGGAATGCGGAGGGCTACACTGAACCGAATCACTTGATTGCATTGTATAAAATCAAGACAAGAGAAGAATCACTGTATATATGTAACAAATTGTTGAAAGTGTATTGTTTGTGTATTCTGTTTGTTTCATGTGTGTCTTAGGTATGTGCAATTATGGGTACAAAGTGAAGCTCTGAAGACATTGTTGGTTCTGGGGGTATCAGGGAAAGTATCACATCATTTGATTGTGAATACTACGGAGGTAATTGCAGCAGACTGTATGTAATTTAAGATTGTAGAAAAGTGTATATATTAGAATGAAAGGAGGTACGTGAAGTAGGTTAGTTATTTATATTAGCTAGATTTTGATAAAAAAAATATGTTGTAAATATAGAGTAGGTTAGAGAGATCAATAGAGTGTGAGCCCAATGGCCAGGTAAATGGTATAATCATATCCAGATCCACAAATCTAGTTGCGGGACGAATTTTTTATTGTGGTTATATCCTGCATAAAAAATTCAAAATAGGGTAGGGAGAAGTATGTAACGTATTGTAGGACTACAGTTAGCAACCGCCACAAAGGGCGGCGGCAGAGGATTAGACGCCAGGGGCCAGGCAGGATGTGACACGCCGAGGTATTCTGGGAAATCCAAAGAGCTAGGGAAAGGGATGCCCAAAGTACGGGACAGCGCATTTTGCCGCGTGCCGCGTGTCAAATTCTTGGAATCCAGGGAAATGGATGTCCAAAAATGCCTGGCAAAGCGGTCAGTGTGGGCCGTGTGCAAAACCCAGTGACGTTTCAGGTCACGTGGGTGGGGGCTATATAAGAGCGGACGCAGAGCGCGGGGGTGGGGTTTGTTGAGCTGAGAGGGAACCCTCGTGCGAACGCACAAAAACTTGCGCCCAGGGCGGTGCGGAGCCGAGCTAGGCTCGTGCGGCAAACCATGTGTTGGGACGCCGTTGTGGACTATATCCACGGGTGACAAGAGGTCGCTGGAGCTGTCTGCTGTGTGCGGGAGGCTCGCTGAGGAGTGGCGCGGGCCACGAGTCAGTTATTCATTTTTAAGGATCGCTCCTGCGATCAGGAAAGTAAAGATCTACCAGAGCTGTAACTTAAAGTAGCACTGTACATATTGTGAATAAACCTGTACATATTTATCATTGAAGCTCGTGTCTGTGATTATTGTGTATTCCCAC
>BLKR01012476.1:0-19142 GCA_011170035.1 Teleogryllus occipitalis
AAATCAATTACAAGTTCAAAATGAAAAAAACTGAAATATCGTTGCGCATTAGAACGATCTAGTTACAAAATTATACATGCAAAATTACACCAGTGGCGGCTGGTGCCCCCACAGACTGGAGGTTGCATCTCCATCGAACATATAGGTAAAAATGTACGCAACTCAAATCAGTTAAAACTAAGCGAAATAAAAGTCTATATTGAAACACTACTTACATAATGTTTTGCTTTCGTCCGCGTAAGGCATGTACACCTCCCGCGCACGTGGTTCTGGCTTTGATTTCCACTGGGCACTTAAATTCGACTCCAGTACATCGCAACAAGCACTATTGCTTCGACACCTTTCACGCAAATAAAATTATTTTATTTCGAAAACTTCACTACCCTGGTATTTTTGGCAAAAATGAACGATCTTCGGCACACGTTCGTATTCACAAGAACGTTCGCAAACTGTTGGCCGGCCAGCTGCAGCCACGGAGGACATTAGGGGACTTCCATTCAGAACGGCCACCTTTACACAAAGAACTCATCAAATGTTCGTTTTGAATCAACAAACCTAATATCAAATGAAAACAAATGCTCCAATATCATAAACAATGCATTGAATATTGCCAATAATTGACTGAACTTGTGTACATTCAATAGCAAGCGAAAATCATAAAACTACGTTGCAGTGAATTAGACGAAGACAGAATATGGATAATCCCCTGAGATTCTCTCCGTCGCCGCGCAGCGCGATAGTGCCAGCTGTATGGTTGCCCAACCAAAAAGCTGTATCTTCCCCGTGTTAAATCGAAGGACCTAGGAGTAAAATGAATAAATTCAGTAATACAGCCCAGAGCGTAGTGCAATTCCTGGCAAGGCACCAAACACCGGAGAGAGCGCCAGTTAGACGCTCTTCGGTTTCAAAATGATTTCATATACATCCAGATTGCTGCAATATCTTGAATAGTGAATGTTTTAAAAGGAAAATATATATTCCTAAGACATGAGATCTTTTTCATTTTCTGAGGGTTGTGCAACCGTGCAACCTAAGCACGAGCCGCCACTGGCTTCTACCCTCTTAAATGGCGTTTCGTGGGGGCCTTCCAAGCGGCTGAGTTGCCGGACTTGAATGAAAGCAGTGTTTCAAACAAAAATCTTGGCTTTTAATGATAAATGCGTATAGGTGTATGTACACTGAAGTGCGTCATTTGAAGTGTAGTATATGTTTATGCTTATACGTGCTAATTCAGATTTTAGTTTATCGTTATAAGTGAAACTACCACGTGAGTTATACCCTAGGGTACGCAATCAGTAAGATTGCGTCCGCTAGTGTTTCGGCAGAATGAGCACTGGTTCTTTCTACCGCAGGCAATAGACGGACACACGTGCCTGATTTGTGATTTATTATGAAGAGTTTTGTTTCGCGGAACTTTGAAGATAAGAAAAATATTGTTTAAGCAGGTAGGACGCTGAACATTACTATAACTACTACTTGAAAAACCTGTGTAAGGAAATTTAATAGCCAACTTTTTGAAGCTAATGAATGGCTTACCTGCCATATATATTTTATTGCTTACCCAAACAAAGTCCTTCACCACACGTCACTTGTAGTGACGTTCATGCTCCCAATTGGATGACAACGTAACACGTGATCAAACGTGATCTCCAATCGGGAGTTTCAACGTCACTACTCTTGGTGTCATCCAAGATCCCGATTGGATGACACCGTAACAGCTGATCAAACGTAAGCTCCAATCGGGAACTTCAACGTCACGATCGAGATATCGTTTTGGTAGGTTGGCGCCTGCAGGTGAGGATAGAGCTTTTTACTTTCTATTTTATATCAGTCTGTCTCTATTGATACTTTTTCTTTCGTTTGCACACCTCTGTAATTTTATATAGACAATTTTTATTAACATGATATCGTAGGCTTGCGCGGCCAGAGTCATGATCTGGGCTGTCCGGGTGACGCCGCGTCGAAGGCATCCCAGCCTTCGACGCGGCGTCACCCGGACAGCCCAGATCAATTTTTATTAACATTTACATAACCTCACAACGTCTCGGAGCTCATAGTGGCCCCATCATCAGGTAAAATAATTCATTATTCCAAAACTTTCGACCACACGAAAAGATATCACAAAAAAATTGTGTACTTACAGCATTTTATATTCCAGTAGTTGACAGTGATATACTCTAAGACAAGGGTTTTTATAGGTGTATAAATCCGGATATGGCTATTTGCAATTCTTTACATTCCATAAGTTTGCAAGTCAACAGGGTAGTTCGTTTATTTAAATTGGAAAGGTACAAAATAAAAATAAAAATGTATATTGATGTCTCATTGCTTACCGAATGGAATGTTTGGTTCTACCAGGTTTGGGCAGTATTTAAATAGTTGTATTTGAAATACGTATTTTAAACATATTTTGTATTTGAAAAACTGTATTTTTGAGTTTTTTGACATATATTTTAAATACAGATAAAGATAACAAGGACAGATTCCTTTTGTTTGATTTTATTAATGAATGGACCTCATTGAAACAAAAATGAGAGCTCCTTTCTACTGTTGAACTTTAATTCTCATTTTCAAATGATAAATATAAATCATTAAAAATGCTGGACAATTATCCAACAGTTAAAAACAGCGTTTATTCCTAATATCTCTGGTTTATGTTCATTAGTGCCAGTTCAACTATTTTTCTTTGCATCTTTTATATATTTGCCAACTAGGGGTTTATTGTCTGATGATTTGTTTCAAAAACTGGTAGTTTTGAAAGAAAATTTCGTTTCAGTTAGACATATTTTTGATATTTTATATTTGAAAGTGTTTTTGTGAAAGTATAAGTGAAGGTGTTTTATATTTCAAAGGTTTTAGTTATCCAGAAATTTATTATTGTCAATTAGTAATTTATTGTAATTGACAATTACAATACATTATTGCAATAAAAAAGTTATACTGCATATTTATTGTATTTACTGTATTTTGAGTATTTAAAGTATTTTTAAAGTATTTGCAAAGTATTTTGACAAAGTATTTAAATACTAAATTAAAAGTATTTTGCCTAACCCTGGGTGCTACAGTGCTTGATGTTGAATGAATGCGGTTATCAATTTATTTTGAATTTTGCTCAGGTGGAACTAAGCAGAAGTAATTTTGCGACTAGATATTATTTAAAATAAGGAGTAAAATGAAGAAATATGTTGAAGAAGATAATAAACCTACAGGGTTTGAAAGAGGTTTGCAACCTCACAAAATTGTGGAGGCCATGAAAATAACAGGAAAACTGGTGTTCAAAATGAAATGGAAGGGTACTCATGAAGTATCACTTGTACCTGCATGGCAGGCAAACATACGTTGCCCCCAAATTGTCATACAATTCTATGAAAGTAGAATTTTATGGTACACATCAAGGGATGATGAAAAGTCAGACATAAGTGAGTAATTTTAATCTCTGTGAAAATATTTTGATCTACATTTGTTCAAATTAAAATCTGTATTTGTTTATTAATTCTTCAATTAGTTTTCAACTACACAATTGTAATTTGAGATAGTATACTACTTGGAATCTTTCAGTGGTGAAGAAGGAAGACGGAAGACTATAAAGAGTTAATAAATAGAAAGAATTTGTAAAATTTGAATGGAGACTCTTTTATGTCTTCAGGTGTTAACTTGGGTTCATTTTTGTCCTTCATATAATTCTTCACATCGTTAATTTTGTAAAATTAACATTAAAGTGTTTTAAATTATTGCCTTGATTTTTTACTAATAGGCAATGACTTAGCTTATGAAAAGAAGTAATCTGTAATATAACTGTTCCACAGTTACTTTACAATTAAGTGGATGTGAAGTATTATGGAGCTCTAATGGAAAAATTTGTAATCATGTATGTGCATTTAAAATGTATTTGTATGTATTTCATGGGACATAGAAGCAGAATTAATACTCCATGAATTTTTACATTCTTGCCTACTATGTATTTACATTGTAAAGAGAAAATATTGTAATGTTACGGTAGAAATCAATAAAAAACTCATATTGAGTTTTACTTCTTTGTAGAATTTTTTTTGAAATTATGAGTATTTCACTTGTTATTTTTGCTTGAAGTGAAGGCAATTCATAATTTATTTTCTCAAAAAGTCTCCAAATTTTTTCTTTGAATAGAGCAATGGATGTTTCAAAATATGTTCCAGACTTTATTTTTGTTGAACTCAAAGAATTTTCAAAAACTGCAAACGTTCAAAATTTGTTTGCAGTTATAAAATCACTAGTTTAAATTAAAGCACTTTCCAAATAGCTCTAAATTTTTCAATTAATATCTGAAAATATAATATATTTCTTTGTTCATTGTTGAACTTATTTCGCCTTTTTTTAATGTTTATGATTGTCAGTATTTTTATATATATTCAGAAGTAGTGGAATCTTAAATTTTATAGCTTATGCCAAAATTATGAGTTGTTTATTCTTGTTTTTGACTGGGCACAATCTGGGAAGGGTAATGATCCTGACAAAAATATATACATAACAATTTATACATAATATATACTGTGAAACAATTTAGTGCCATCCTGAGGGACATTAATTTTTAACTTAAATACAGGTATATCCTAAAATTGGGTTGTACTAAATCGGGGGTTTACTGTACTATTAATTTATTTTAGTATCATTGTCAATGACAGATCCATTTTCTGTCAATTAGTGTTTTTTCTTATAATATGTTTAATCTCAATGCAAAAATGTTAATCTCTTGGTAATAAAAAATGAATTAATAAAATAAGTATACTGAACTTGACAGATGAATGTAAAAGTAAATACAAATAAATCAAGTTTTTGTTGATTGTATCTAAGGTTGCTAATGATCATATTGTTGGAAATCATACTAAAATAGATTTAAAATAATAAAAATCAAAATAGTGTGGATGAAAATGAAGGGTGCTGGAGTAAAAGAGAAATGTGGAAATTAAATAAATGCCATAAGTAATTCTTAATTTATGGCATTTATTTCATGATAAGTTATAACAACTATAGTTTGTGTGATATTAACATTTTTATTCCATCAGCTGTTCCATCAGCTGTGATTCTCAAATGGTCCAAATTATGGTGCATAGTTGTTCCCCGGCTGTTATCATCTTAATGTTCCCCATTTGAACCACTTCCAGCAAAAATGTTCACTTGCTTGTATCTCACAAACATTTCCACATAGGTTACCTGCTTTACACCCAAATTCTTCAAATGTTAAAGTAATGATTAATTGAAGAGTCATCTTGCATTTGTGGTTCGTTTTCATATCAAATTATTAAGTAAAAAAACTAGCCAATATCTCGTGTTTGGTATATTTTTTTTCTTTTTAAATAACTATTGACAGATTTTTTATATTATTTTTACTGCGTTTTTTCTCTCCGATAGATGGACAATAGTGTGGTTGCTGTTGCATCAAATTCTCTCAGAGTATCTCCTGGCAAGCATTTAGAGAAAAATTCATTTAAAAAGAACACATTCAATTGTTCCTCACTCAGCAATTACTTACATATTCAATAGAAATATGGATGCCACTTATTAAATGGATCAAGATATTAATTAGTTGCAGATATTTACTGGAGGTAAGAAATTATTCTGGGCAATATTGATGTGGCTTACAGATGCTGCAATAAATAATGCTTGGCATATTTACAAGAAGACATGAATGAAAATCATTAAACTGGATTTCAAAAGAGACAGTGCCATAACATATCTCATACAGTTTATTTCATTTGTGGGTCCAACAGCTCTCTTGTTGAAGAGGTCAACATGAGTTTTGAATGACATTCCCTATGATGTGTGATACTTGTTCACACAAAATTAATTTGGGCATTAATGGGTTAATACACATCGTTACATCCTTTCTTAGAGTACAATTACGCTTCTTCCATGATTTTAACTGTAAATTTAAAAGTATATTTTCAATATCTTAATGTCCTTTATGTATTAATTTAAATTCATATATATATATATATATATATATATATATATATATATATATATTGAGACGAGCTCGAATATATGCCCTGGTAACGGACCGAACCATGTGTAAAAATTCCCAAGATACCGTCTTCGGCAGTTCGCTAATTTGAACGCGGCGCGAGAACCCCGTCACTCTCTGACGACCGCGGCCGCGCCGAGCGAAACGCTTGTCCACGAATAAGAAATTCGAAAGATAAGCTTGGGAACGAGATCTTGTGATTGGCCGGTATCCGAAAAACGAGGGAAGCCAACGGCAAGAAATTTTATCCGTTGAAAGTTGAAAGAAAATCTCGGAGGAGGACGGATCGCTGCGGAACGCGTCTCACCAATCACGTCAAAACCGTTATAAGTGATGGTTAGTGAAGAGAAACCGGTCGCGGGTCGCTAGCAGTGAACTTCACGCGAGATTGTTTCATCCGAGTACGGGAAGAGAACGAATACTGTACTCGTTTTTTTATTGATAATTCACGACGGAAAATAAACGTGTATCAGTGGGAGCGAATTATGTGAATTCGGTGAGGGCTGAATCGGACTCTTTTCCGGCGTACGCCGAACAGTTTTCTGCATCGCCGCTACGTCACATCACCGAAGCAAGGAGCCAAGGCGATAACCATTCCTGAAACACCGCCAGAGAAGCATTTGTGTTGAGGAAGGAAGACGGGCGCAGAGGCGAGGCCGAGGCAATTCTCAGCCGAGAAAACTGGTGCGGAAACGCAGCGGAAGGAGGGGCGGAGGATCGTGGAGGCCAGGCTACCCCGGCGCGTCGCCAGCACGAGCCGTCGCTACCAGCGCGAGAGCCCGGAGGTCGCGTAAGGCGCGATCGCCACGTTCTCCAAACGCCGAGGCGCCAAGGCGCCGCTCGCAGCACTCGACTAGGCCAGTTCACGTAAAACCCCATTGGAGAAGCGTGAGTACCCGTGCGACAGAACGGTCGCAGTAACGAAAAATGTTAAACCACACAAAAAAAACAATGTTAAACCACACTATTCTTTTAAAAGCTTTTCAAATGTTACGCATTTCAAGCCACATTTGTGAATGCTGGCGTGTGGAACTCTTGAATGAAAGCTATGTTAAGAACATAAGTGATTAATTTGCTTTAAAAAAGTCACCCAGTTGATTGAGTGTTTAAAGAGGTTTATAAAGTGTTCAAAGTTCATATAGTAAATTTATCTGCAGTCTGTGCTGAGTTTTCTAAGCATTGGTGGTTGAAGTGTATTGTGAATTAAAAACCACTTTTAAGAAACGAAAGCAATTTAGCGCAGGGAATTTAAAAATTTGTGTTCTTTGTGTCCTTAAGACGAAGGTATTCCTACACCAACTGGTGCATGAATTACAAAATTATTTAATGAATGATGAAATAAGGTGTTTTTTTATGAGGTAGCGATAATTGCTTCGAATATGCATTTCCGAGCACGAAGGTTGTGTTCTAAATGTGATTATTTGTGAAGGGTTGTTATTTTTGTTGAATTTGTGTGTTGTGTTTTTTTCTTTTTGTTTCTTGATTGTAGAATATACAGCCTTGTATGCCAGAGCCACAAGTGTTTTGCTTTGAGTACAAACCTGCCCGTAGTCCCCACCCAGGTGCATTTTCAGACATAAGCCTCATCAAGGCAAACGATTCGAAACAACTCGAGAGGTCTGACGTCGGGACGGCAGTGAACTGTCGAACGACGCCGGTAACGCCCACGCGATCTCACACATCCTTAGGGCTAACGACTCCTTCTCGCAACAGAGTTGTATTATGCGCGGCGCGTCGGAGGGAAGGCCACGACGTGTGTTCCGTCGCAATATACATATATACATATATATATATATATACATACATACATACATATATACATATATATATATATATATATATATATATATATATATATATATATATATATATATATATATATATATGCAAATGTCAGCAAACATAATATGTTTTCAGGTTTTAATGATAAGATATTACCACAAATGGATAAAAAATTATTGAAGTCATAACAGGAAAAATGATTCAAAGTTTAAAACACATTTTGATATCCTTTTGTGGGTAATCTTCTGACTGTTACTAAAAAATGACTCACAGTGTTCCTGCGATATAACTTTGCATAACTAGTCAAACACGTCAACAATTTTAAAAACCTCTCATCATTTCAATAAGAAGTAAAATTTTTATTTAAATCAATGTTATATGTTATTTTTCACCAAAAAATAGATTTTTTTTAAAAACTTAATCAAAACTTTAATATTTCATGAACTTCTTTAGCATTGTCATTAAAAAAATAGGAAAATATCTCAAAATTGAAATAGTCAGCTTCTGAATAACCTCAGCACCGATAAAACCGTTTTAAAAATGGGTTTAGAGGTAACACAAAACCCCTAAACACGCCATTTTTTGGCGCTTTGTCACCACATTTTAGAAACTTACTGACATTATTTAATGGTACTTTTAACAACGTATTTTTGGCTGAGGCGGTGTCCATGTTATTCCGCAACAATTGTACGATCATCAGACATTACTTATCTGCTTCAAAGAGAGTGCCACATTAGTTGGAATATGGTCAATTTTACATTAAACCATACAAATAGACAATTTTCAAATGACCATGATTCCGTAATTTCTTATTCGAGATGCTTTTATTTTAGATAACATTCAAGCTAGAAATCTCTACTTAAAGAACCTTCGAACAATATCACCGCAATCTGCTAAAATTGCGCCACGCGCCATCACTGTTAACGACCGTCATTGGAGCCGCACTGCTGTGTCTGATTTCTTTATTCACAGTTAGGCTGCATTAAATATATTTGTGGTGATATTAAACAGCATTGGAAGCCAGTGAATTACTTCAAGATCATACAAGATATTTTATTCAAAATTAGACATTATAGAATGTAGTATTCAAATCGACAACTGGCCAAACATTTTTTAAAAAATAAAATATTACTCTCTCTCTCCTGCCAAACTTCTTTCTATAGTCATCGCTGTGAATGGATGAATGATTGAATGCCTTATCTTACGTGGCGAGACTCAGGCCATGAAACCTGCTCCTCCGTCGGACCACGCAAATTTCATTACACTCCTTTCACCTACTAGGGGAGAAAGGTATTACTTGGGTGATGAAACAAGCAATTTGAATTTAGTTCTGATACTTTGTTTAGGCTTGAGGATCTTTTACATGCATCTTCTTACAGTAAATCAACTAACATTGGACAGCCGTCAATACTTCCCCTCCGATGGAAGGCGTACATAGGAATTTTTCGCCCTTAAAAATCCACGGCTTCGATCGGCTTGAACCCGCAAACTTGGGTATAACAGCCTGAGAAGCTAACCGTCACACCATCGCCGCCGCAAAGTGTCCTGTGGGTGAAGAGACTACGGTCACATCTTAAAACTACACTCACATTTAAGTTTAGAATAGCATGATTTTGATTTTTCATGACAAAATATCATGCCTAGAACTAAGGAAAGAAAAATTTGTATTTTAAAATATTTATTTCAAAATTATACTCCTTAAATTCTTGTGCTATATGTTGTACATAGTCACTTCCGACATAATAGTAAGCGAACTGGACGGTTAAAGTTATCATTAGAAAACAGGTATATAAATCGGGAGAGGATTTTTCATTTTTTGAAGTTCATAAATAAAAAAAGAATAGCCACAACATAAAATACTAGAATCTCAGCCTGGCAGAAAAAGACTTTAGTAAATGCAGAAAATGCGAAGATTGCTTTGAAGGTGACAAAACATGCTACAAGCCCTAGACAATGTGCTAGATGAAGTAATGATTATGACCACATTGGGAAACTTGTCTGACCTGGGGGTGAAATGTAAGAATTTTAGTTATGCTATCAACATGTATTATGTTTTTAATAGATTGACTGGAATAACATTAAAACCAAACCTTAATGTTTTTGATAGTTATCACTATTTAGTAACACCCTTAACACTATTTGAAACACAAAATATTGTTTCTATACGTTTTTTGTTTGTAATTATACATTGTAATTATATATTACTGAATATAAAACATTCTGTATACAGTTATATCATCAGTTATATATATTGAGACGAGCTCTAATATGCGCCCCGGCAACGAACCGGAACCCCATGCGCGAACGCCCGAAAACCATCGCGAGTGTCCGCCATTTCAAACGTGGCGCGGTAACACGTCATCGCCCGACGTCAGCCGCAGCCACGACGAGCGGAACGAGTGGTCGCCAATGGGATAGTGGGAAGATAAGGGTTGGAAGCCGAATCTTGCGATTGGCCGACTTCTAAAAATCGAGGGAAAAGTCTCCGGGGGAAAGTTTTTCCGTTAACCAGAGACACAGTTTTCGAGAGATTTCCGAAGGAAAAGATCGAATGGTCGTCTAGAAATCTTCCGAGTGATGAAGGTCGGAGAGTTGCCTGTAAATCTCCGAGAAAGACAGATTTGAAGAGAGGACGCACTACCAGTAAAATCTGAACTGCGGAAGCGACGGAGGCGGGGAAGAAACTGCTCCCGAGCCATTTTTCTCAAGAACTGTGCTACATTCAACAACGGCACACTACAAAAGGCACTGCGCTACATTCACGAAAGGAAGATCTAATTAATGGGTCGAGATTCACCGACGGTGGAGTAAAACGCACGAGCGGAAGGGAGCCACGAAGTCCAGTGAGAAGAACGGATCCGGACACGGCGTCCCTCGTATAATCGTTACGCCGCCACTACGCCACATCGCTGAGGTGGAAGGCCGAGGCGACATCCCTTCTACAACACGGCCAGAGAAGCGAGTGTGTTGGAACCAGAAGACGGGCGTGGGGGCGCGGCCGCTCTACATAGCGACCGAAGAAGATTGTACGAGCTCACCGACGGGCAGAGGCCGCACCGCACCGCGCGAGACGCGGGTCGCCGAACGGAACAGCGCAGCGAGCAGCGCGACGCGAGGCCGAAGTTCGCCGCGGGCTGCCGTTCTCAGCGATAAACCACCGAGGTCCCGTGCACTGCATTGGCCGAGGTCGGGTTACGTGTGCCTCAATCGCCGAAGCGTGAGTACCCGTGCGGAATGCTGACCGCCAAGACGAAATGTTTCAGAAAAATGTATTTCAAAATGTGTGACTAGAAAATTCATGGCGAACATTTCGATAAAATTAGATTCGAGCCACAATCGTGGGCAAGAGTAAACTGAAAGGAAGCGTTTGAGTACAGAAGTTGTAAGACTTGCATGAATAATTAACTTGTTCAAATTCTTTAATTAATTGACTATAGTTATGATCAAGTAAAGAACACGAAATTGTTCAAATTTAAGTGTAAATAGAATTGCCCTTTTGTTTTGTATTCAAGTGTCTGTGTTCGTCTCTCGAAAAGTTTCAGAATACATAAGTGTATTTACCAGAGTCACTAAAGTGTTTCCTTTGAATTTGAACCGGCCTGTGTTCTATCCATTTCACAACACCCAATATTGGCCTCCTAGAGGCAAACTGATTCCACAACCTGACAGGCCTGGCGTCGGAGCTGCAGTAGGCTGCCGCGCGGCGCTGGTAACGCCCGAGCGGTGCTCGCCACCCTCAGGGTTAACGACGCCTGGTCAAAACAAGGTTTCATTGTGTGCGGCACGTCGGAGGCAGGTCCACGACATGTGTTCTGTCTCAATATATATATATATATATATATATATATATATATATATATATATATATATATATATATATATATATATATATATATTGTGACGTCACTCCGCCCCGCTCGCTTCGTACGTGCAGGGCAGTGGAATGATCACATTTTCATTTAATACCCTTTCCTTGTAGGGATAGAATCTTAAATAAAACCCCTCCTGCAAAAGTCACCATTCAGATCAAATAAAGTCCAGGTTGTGTGCTTTAGATTTTGTAACCAAACAACAAACATTTATTTTAAAAAATAACAACTACAAACCAACAAAAAACTAATAAATAAAACGATGCTTGAATGCACCACAGTTTCTTTCGCCCGACCTCAGGCACAGGCGCTGGTCGGAGGGCAGTCGGTGCGTGAAGCCTCCGTGTGAGCCCAATCAAGGGGGCGTCTAGATGACGCGGCGCATCAATCGGAAGGCAGCCTCTGTGTGAGCCCTGTCGAGGGCGCGTGTGGGTGACGCGGCGCCCCGATAGGTAGGCGGGCGCGCAGCGTCTCCCCGGTCGAAAAGGTGGGCACAGTCCAGGGACCGGGCGACGAGCCGGCGACCGGTGCGAGCAGCCTCTGTGTGAGCGCTGTCGAGGGCGCGTGTGGGTGACGCGGCCCCCCGATAGGTATACAGGCGCGCAGCGTCTCCTCGGTCGAGAGAGCGGGCACGGTCCAGGGACCGGGTGACGAGCCGGCGACCGGTGCGAGCACCCTCTGTGTGAGCGTTGTCGAGGGCGCGTGTGGGTGACGCGGCCCCCCGATAGGTATGCAGGCGCGCAGCGTCTCCTCGGTCGAGAGAGCGGGCACGGTCCAGGGACCGGGTGACGAGTCGGTGACCGGTGCGAGCAGCCTCTGTGTGAGCGCTGTCGAGGGCGCGTGTGGGTGACGCGGCCCCCCGATAGGTATGCAGGCGCGCAGCGTCTCCTCGGTCGAGAGAGGGCACAGTCCAGGGACCGGGTGACGAGCCGGCGACCGGTGCGAGCAGCCTCTGAGTGAGCGCTGTCGAGGGCGCGTGTGGGTGACGCGGCCCCCCGATAGGTATGCAGGCGCGCAGCGTCTCCTCGGTCGAGAGAGCGGGCACGGTCCAGGGACCGGGTGACGAGCCGGCGACCGGTGCGAGCAGCCTCTGTGTGAGCGCTGTCGAGGGCGCGTGTGGGTGACGCGGCCCCCCGATAGGTATGCAGGCGCGCAGCGTCTCCTCGGTCGAGAGAGCGGGCACGGTCCAGGGACCGGGTGACGAGCCGGCGACCGGTGCGAGCAGCCTCTGTGTGAGCGCTGTCGAGGGCGCGTGTGGGTGACGCGGCCCCCCGATAGGTATGCAGGCGCGCAGCGTCTCCTCGGTCGAGAGAGCGGGCACGGTCCAGGGACCGGGTGACGAGCCGGCGACCGGTGCGAGCAGCCTCTGTGTGAGCGCTGTCGAGGGCGCGTGTGGGTGACGCGGCCCCCCGATAGGTATGCAGGCGCGCAGCGTCTCCTCGGTCGAGAGAGCGGGCACGGTCCAGGGACCGGGTGACGAGCCGGCGACCGGTGCGAGCAGCCTCTGTGTGAGCGCTGTCGAGGGCGCGTGTGGGTGACGCGGCCCCCCGATAGGTATGCAGGCGCGCAGCGTCTCCTCGGTCGAGAGAGCGGGCACGGTCCAGGGACCGGGTGACGAGCCGGCGACCGGTGCGAGCAGCCTCTGTGTGAGCGCTGTCGAGGGCGCGTGTGGGTGACGCGGCCCCCCGATAGGTATGCAGGCGCGCAGCGTCTCCTCGGTCGAGAGAGCGGGCACGGTCCAGAGACCGGGCGACGAGTCGGCGACCGGTGCAGGCTCTGTGTGAGCGCTGTCGAGGGCGCATGTGGGTGACACGGCGCCCCGATAGGTAAGCGGGCACGCAGCGTTTCCCCGGTCGAAAGGGTGGGCACGGTCCAGGGACCGGGCGACGAGCCGGCGACCGGTACGTGCAGGCTCTGTGTGAGCGCTGTCGAGGGCGCGTGTGGGTGACGCGGCGCCCCGATAGGTAGGCGGGCGCGCAGCGTTTCCCCGCGACAGCGCTCGGTAACTCGGCAGGCGCGGATGGCGCCTCAGGAGCCATGACGCGCCCATTGCCTCGCGCCCTAAAGCCATGGACGCGTCAGGATGACGCGAGGGCGAGGCAAGCAGAGCAGGCGCTGGTGGTGATCAGGCGTCTTCCAGTTTCTGGCACGCCGACTACTTACTCGCTACCTTGCTGAGCTCCATCCGTCAGCTGCCCGCATTGCGACTGTCCGACCAACTCCACGCAACCTTCCACTGCCTTTCCTGAGCACTGCCCCCATTCCCCACTTGCCACCCCGCCTCACTTTCCCACCACACTGCCTCATATATAATTCTCAGGAAGCAGGATCTTTTGGGTAAGAAAAAGGTCTGAACCCTTGACACAATGAAGCAGATAAAATACGAATAAATTGAGCATATATTCAATTGAAAAGTACAGTGTCAAATTATATAATAGGATTATGCACTTTAAATAGTTGGTCACTGAAAAAAAAACAACAGAAGACAAGGCAAAACAAAAAAAATTGGCGTCACCTCGACTGCCTAAACACACTTTCACCTATTACAATTCACAATTTGCTCATTCCTCTTTCTGAATTTTATCTAGCACATTATTTTACTCTTTCTACTCTCTAGTTTTTCCGTGCACGGCTTTAAAATCAGTTTTACACTTGTTCTAAGGTATCCCGTTCACAGGTTCACTAGCCTTGGGCTTCGCATTCACTATAACACTGTGAACTTTAAAGAGAAAAAACAATAAAACGTAACATACCCGTTACTTAAATCTGACCACTTTACATATACCCAGGCGTGAGTACCATAAGTATCGCGGCGCGCCTCGGAGCTCTTTATGATTGCAGCAGCGACGGCGACTAGACTGACTTCTGAAGGCGATTGTAACTTGATAACATAGGAGTTTATTTTAACTTGTTAGTTAAAAGTTAGCTTGAGAAGCGTATCAACGAAAGTTATGTAATTGAGAAGTGGAGTGCACGAACATTCTTCCCATTAACATTCTTCCCATTAACATTCACAATATTTGAGAGAGCACGTGAAGTGATTGTTTGATTTCGAAATAATTCCAAATTTGTAAAATTCGCGCAGAAGGACATTAACTAAATCCGGCATCTCGTCTTGCACGCTGAGACCACACACGCACAAAGTGTGGTAGGTAGGCCGAGCATTTAAAGCATAAATTCAGCAACATTAATTATACGAGGCTGGAAGCGCGAACAAACTTGTACGAGGCGCGACCCCAGGAAGAGAGAAGCGTAGGTGAGAAAGATTTGGACTGGAACGAGAATCGTACGAGTCCGCAGAACGGGAGAAGGGTGTGGAAATTGGAGGCGTGGCGGATTCCAGACCTTGAGGGAAGGAAACTGGTAACGTCGTGGGACAGCAAGCGATGGCGGGTTGCAACGCGAGGCTGCGAGCGGCAGAAAATCCACAAGGTCACCTACAGGCGAGCGATGCGGAGCTGTTGAGGTAAAAGAAGTGGCAACTATTATGCGGCGATCAGGTGGGGAAAGAGAATAGCAGTAAATACACGACAGTTCCTGTTAAAAGTGGGTGAAAGGTGAGAATAGGTGGGAGAAGTATTCCGAACGATGGAGTTTCAAGTTCATTTACTGCACGTGTTGTTAAATTCATTCAAAGAGGCCATACCTTGTACAATTGTACTTAAATAATTCATGATTTTCATATGTTGTACAGTGATGTTATCTGGAAAAGTCATATTTTATTGTATTGTGTTAAAAGTAATTGCTTTCTGTGATATGTAAAGGGGTCAAATTTAAGTAACGTGTATGTTACGTGTTATTTTTTTCTCTCTTTAAAGTTAACAATGTTATAGTGAGTGCGAAGCCCAAGGCTAGCACCTGTGAACGGGATACCTTAGAACAAGTGTAAAACTCATTTTAAAAGCCGTGCACGGAAAAATAGAGAGTAGAAAGAGTAAAATAATGTGCTAGATAAAAATTCAGAAAGAGGAATGAGCAAATTGTGAATTGTAATTGGTAAATTTTTTGTTTTGCCTTGTTTTCTGTTTGTTTGTTTTTTCAGTGACCAACTATTTAAAGTGCATAATCCTATTATATAATTGTGCCACTGTAATTTTTCATTGAATATATGCTCATTTTATTCGTATTTTATCTGATTCATTATGTTAAGGGTTCAGACCTTCCTCTTACCCAAAAGATCCTGAAGGTGGACGTGTTAGAATATATATATATATATATATATATATATTGAGACGAGCTCGAATATACGCCCTGGTAACGGACGGGACCATATATAAAAATTCCCAAAATACCGTCTTCGTCGCTAATTTGAACGGGGTGCGAGAACCCCGTCACTGTCTGACGTCTCCCGCAGCCGCGTCGAGCGAAACGCTTGTCCACGAATAAGAAATTCGAAAGATAAGCTTGGGAACGAGATCTTGTGATTGGCCGGTATCCGAAAAACGAGGGAAGCCAACGGCAAGAAATTTTTTTCCGTTGAAAGTTGAAGGGTTCTCAGAAAAATCTCGGAGGAGGACGGATCGCTGCGGAACGCGTCTCACAAATCACGTAAAAACCGTTATAAGGGACGGTTAGTGAAGAGAAACCGGTCGGGAGTCGCTAGCAGTGAACTTCACGCGAGATTGTTTCATCCGAATACGGGAAGAGAACGAACATTGTACTCGTTTTTTGTTGATAACTCACAACGGAAAAGAAACGTGTATCAGTGGGAGCGAATTATGTGAATTCAGTGAGGGCTGAATCGGACTCTTTTCCGGCGTACGCCGAACAATTTTCTGCATCGCCGCTACGTCACATCACCGAAGCAAGGAGCCAAGGCGATAACCATTCCTGAAAACACCGCCAGAGAAGCATTTGTGTTGGGGAAGGAAGACGGGCGCAGAGGCGAGGCCGAGGCACTTCTCGGCCGAGAAAATTGGTACGGAGACGCAGCGGAAGGAGGGGCGGAGGATCGTGGAGGCCAGGCTACCCCGACGCGTCGCCAGCACGAGCCGTCGCGGCCAGCGCAGCGAGAGCCCCGGAGGTCGCGTAGGGCGCGATCGTCACGTCCCCAAACGCCGAGGCGCCAAGGCGCCGCTCGCAGCACTCGACTAGGCCAGTTCACGTAAAACCCCATTGGAGAAGCGTGAGTACCCGTGCGACAGACGGTTGCAGAAACGAAAGAAATGTAATTGAACGACGCTAAACCACACTGTTTGTTTCTTAAAAGCTTTCAAATATTAGGTATTTCAAGCCACATTTGTGAACGTTGATGTGTGGAACTCTTGAATGAAAGCCATGTTAAGAACAGAAATGATTAATTCACTTTAAACAAGTCACCCAATTAATTAAGTGTTAAAAAGGGGTGTTGTAAATAGTTTGATTAATTTTGCTCTGTGCCGAGTTTTGTTTAAGAAGTAGTGATTGCAGTGTATTATGGATTAATAACCATTTGTCAGGAATGAAAGCAATTCAGAGTAGGAAGGTTCAACTTTGTATTCTTTGGGTCCTTAAGACCAAGGCATGCCTGCACCAAATGGTGTATAAAGTACAATTCATTAAATGAATGATGAAATAAGGTGATTTATTGTGAAGAGAGGTAGCAATAATTGCTCCGAATATTCATTTCCGAGCACGAAGGTCGCGTTCTGTACGTGATTGTTTGTCAAGGGCTATTTTTGTTGAATTTGTGTGTGTGTTTTTTTGTTTTTGTCATTCCTTGATTGTAGAATATACAGCCTTGTATGCCAGAGCCACAAGTGTTTTGCTTTGAGTATAAACCTGCCCGTATTCCCCACCCAGGTGCATTTTCAGGCATAAGCCTCATCCAGGCAAGCGATTCGAAACAACTCGAGAGGTCTGACGTCGGGACGGCAGTGGACTGTCGAACGACGCCGGTAACGCCCACGCGATCTCACACATCCTTAGGGCTAACGACTCCTTCTCGCAACAGAGTTGTATTATGCGCGGCGCGTCGGAGGGAAGGCCACGACGTGTGTTCCGTCGCAATATATATATATATATATATATATATATATATATATATATATATATATATATATATATATATATAGGGTTTGATTTCTAAAGTTGTTGGTACTGGAACGCTCCCCAAATCAATTATTAATTTAATATTGTTATATATTTATAATATATTACCGAGTTACCGGAATTCCGTTTCGTCGCGTTCCGCCAGAATTCCTCCGAACAGAATGTCTTCGGAGTCTTCTGAATACGCATCGTTCTTAAGCAAGCACAAGTTGGTTGAAATAATTCTAGTCTCAACTCAAGTTTACCATCGTCTCGAGTTTCATGATTTGCCATCATGTGCAGAAAATTTCGTGAATTTTGTAAGTGATGAATTCATATTGTAGAGATTTCCTTTGATTGTATTTTTTAAATTGTCATAAATGCAGGAATTTTTTCTTGATTTTAAGTCATATGAATCGTTCCTCTACTGTACTCACTCATGCCTTGCGTAACATACCATTCCCATACGAGTATATACCCCTCCATACTATTCCTCATTGGCCCATCGAACTCATTGCCCGCGGGGATACACTGCCTGCCCA
The DNA here is from genome assembly GCA_011170035.1 of Teleogryllus occipitalis. Taxonomy (NCBI): domain Eukaryota; kingdom Metazoa; phylum Arthropoda; class Insecta; order Orthoptera; family Gryllidae; genus Teleogryllus; species Teleogryllus occipitalis. The sequence goes on from BLKR01012476.1 coordinate 18,204, forward strand.
GCCTATCTCCCGCCCCCTCCCTCCACCCCCTTCCCTGCCCTCAACCGATCGCCGCCTCCTCGCTCGATGCGATATGGAAATGCCGTAACGCCATTGTTCCGATTCAGGACGCGAGGCAATGACGAGGCAGCGCGCCACGCCGCACTAACAACCCCCGGGGCAGAGGCCTACGGCGCGATGGGAAGGATGGAGGCGGCGGCGGCGGCGGCAGAGGTGTCGGAGAGGGTGGTGGTGGCTGTGGTGTTGGTGGCAGTCGCGGCGACAGGAGTAGCGACAGCGGTGACAGTGGCAGTGGCAGCCGCTGCGACAGCGACAGCGACCGCGGTGTCGGCAGCGGCAGAGGCGGTGGTGGCTGCGGTAGTGACAGCGCGGCTGACGGCGTTGGAGGCAGCAGAGGCGAGGATTTAGGTGGTGAAGGTAGCGGCCACGGCTGATGATAAATTGTAGGACGGTCGATTGCAAGTGAACTCGAGACCTACGTGTTGCGTAGTTCCTTCATTGAAGTTGAATCAGTCGAAATAAATGGCACATGGCACAATTTTTACTTTCTAGTATACGTACGTACATACGGAGTAATATACGTAGTAATATACGTAGTACAGAGAAAGTTATGTAATGATGTGCGAAAAAATGGCGGATATTCGGCAGAAAAAAATTCATTGTCAGGCCCTGACGAAAGAATGGATAAATCGAGTTGCTAAATTAAGAAAAAAAATCTCCTAACATGTGGTGTAGTCAGAATCCGTTTTGTAGGTCCTTGATACCGAAAAGTCAATTGATGCCTAAACATTCGTCGGTAGGTTTGTCCGTCCGTCCGTCCGTCCGTCCCTCCGTCCGTCTGTGAACACTACTAGCGCCTAAAACATAGGTAGGATTTTTTCCAAATTGAAGAAACCTCTGTCCATGTAGCTCTAGTTGAAGCTTTGAAATTTTGAAAAA
>BLKR01012477.1:0-19140 GCA_011170035.1 Teleogryllus occipitalis
TTATTGCCAGTCCGGATAGCCAAGACCGCTAAGGCAGTAGTGCCGTGGCGATCTCGGACGGAAGGATTGCGGCTTCGAGTCCCGCCTGTTTGTGTGTGCCGTCCATTCATCCTTCGTTATCATCATCATTTCATCATCCATCCCCCAGAACTGACAACCCTGGGGTATAAAAATCGGATTCAGCCTAATGCTGACCCCCTAATTAGTTACATGCAAGACTTGCAACGTGATAAAATGATACTGAGCTTGTGCAAGTACATGTCCTGCTTGGTCCAAGATGGCCTATTAATAGATGGCCTATAAAAAAAATAAAATTATTATTATACTTCTAGGAAGGTACTTTGTTTTTTTAGGCAGACTTTTATATTTTATCATTTTTTTATTATAATGTTTTACATTAATGTTCCATAATTTTTCATAACATAATTTTCTAAGAATTACAAAAGTATAAAAAAGGCAGTCCTATAAATAATATTAACGAATTAAACCGTCGTTAAGATTATTATTATTATTATTATTATTATTATTATTATTATTATTATTATTATTATTATTATTATTGCTATTATATTATTATTTAAGAATATTCGCTAGATTCAAAAGTATTATTCCAGTATAATAAGTTGAATTCATAATTAATGTTACAAGGGGCGTGTTTGGCAAAATTTCATAGCAAGAAATATTTGCTACCCTGTATTAAAAACGATTTTTGTATTGGCAAACGGGCTTCAGATTTGACAGTAATCCCTGCCTGACATGAAGGGATCGACTTACTACCATGACAACATAAGCTACTTTAATGGCGTTTAAAACAAGACGCCATCTCAATATTTGCTCACTGGATCGAGGAAAACTGGACGACAAACCTAATCGAGATAATACAGGGTAGTAGGAATTATCGGCCTTGGGAGTTTGTGAGGCCGCCGACGCGACGGGAGGCAAGGCGTGGATACGATGGGGATAACAAGGATAGTGCACTCCTAGTTTCATGCTCCTGTTGGGAAAGTGTGCATTTGACCCTGTCAGGAACCCAATACACAACTAAGCAATCTCATTTATAATCTCCACATCATTTATAATCTCCATCATCATTTATAATCATCACACATTTAAATATTCAAAAATGTATTTAAAACATTAAAGAAAACTAACGTACCTGTGCGAGAACTCTCACGTGTACCAACCCATGTTCCCCATTTTTCCATTTTCATATTAAACCTGTAATATAACTTTTCCTTCAAGATCCTCTTATCATCTGTCACTTCTTCTGTATGTCTCCTTGGAATTGATAACAATACTGTACACCCTTTTCAATACAAACTATTCTTATTTAACTTTATTACAGAGCAGAGAGGTTCATCCGTGTAATTCAATCGCGTAGACTATCAAGTAATTAGTTTAATTTAACACTCAGCAAGTTCTGCAAGTCTCTGAGCAGGTGGGGTAATATCGAGAAGCGCCGGACCAGCAAACATGTAATAGAATGTTCAAGAAGATCTCATTCTACAGATTACGGTCTGATGAACGTTTCTTTGAGGCCTTTGGCCTCAAAGTTTTAGTTTTAAAGCCCTAGAACGCTTCTTTTGTAGTTATTTAACGATATAGATTATTAAAAAAAGTTGATGAGTGTTGCGTGTTGCATTTGACGTGAATATTTAGATGCATTTTTAAACAAATCCTTCATATTTTTAAAGTCAAAGTGTAATTCGTCACGTCTCCGTGAAATTTTCTTTCTTTAGAGAGCTCATTTATAAAGAATGGTTGCGTGTGAGAGCCGCAAAAGGTATGTGTGCCTCTGAAATAATATAGGAGACGATGTTCAAAGCTGACTTCGAAATAGGGGCGTTTATTTTCACTGACCGGACTGTACCTGGCCTGTAACGTGGAATGAAGTGAACAGGGCTCTTCTGATTTCGAATAGCAGGAAAGCAGGCGACACGGGCGGTTGATTGATTGATTGATTGATTAGTGATTCCGGGCGCGTCAACTCCTAACGTCAGAACCCTAGTACCTCCCGGCCAGAGGCACTGCAGCATGCTATGGTGCATGCTACAATTTGAAAGATTAAACTACTCTTCAAAGTAAATTTTAACTGCTTAGATGCCTTTGGCCTAGCCACATAGTATTATGTAACGTGATTTTTATATCGACCTATTAAAAAAATTAAAAATTTGTCGAACTAACGAGAGGCAAATAATAAGGATAGAAACCGTATATTTTACAAGATAGTAACAGTAAATGTATATTTTGGTAGGAATTGAATTCTGAATTTCTTTGAGATTCAGAATTAAGTGGAATCATCCACAGAAAAAAAAGAAAGAAGAAAGGAGACGTATGTAGAGGGTTACATGTGCAACCGTTTTCCTCTTACAGCTTAATCTGCGAACATTTATTTGTTTCGTGTTTAATAAGTTTGATGCAGGTCTCGGGGAACAGTGGCACACGTATAGGGTTTTGTGCTGATGGCCTCATATAAATGGTACAAAAACGTCATATTTCCTTAGCGTATTATATAATGTCATTGATAAATGATTCTTTACGAGCTCATGGACTCTATACCGCATACAATGTTTAATAAACACGGCATATGACACAGTATAAGAACTGAAAGAATTACTACCGAGAGCACTTTACTATGCTGTCATATAATAATACCTCATCATGATAAATGCAGTGAATGTAACGCCCTGCCTGAAGTAGAAGTCCGTTGTCGCAAAACTAACACCGCATGCTTTGTTACGCGTATCAGTGAAGGCGCAAGCAAGCCTCAATACGCAACAGAATCCATTTCGCCGACAATGCACGCACTCTCAGCTTCAGAAGATAGCGGGATAATACTCTCTATCTCTGTTTTAACTCGGCTATATCCGACCTTAAATCACCTATCCCAGCCACCACCGTTCCTCCATTTGCAGCTTAGCAGGGTTTCTCATTTCCCGACACACATATTTTATGATGCTCCCTTCAGCAGCGTTAATTCCTTCCATAAGGATGAGAATTAAATTTCTTCTCCGCCATAAAACAAGTCTGGTGTTATAAAGACGTGTTATAACACGCGTTACTGAGGTAGTTAGAGCAGTCAGGCACTGCGTGCATAGTATGTTGCGGTAAACTGTATATTAAATACTGTGTTCCTCTTCACTTTGAATGTTCGGTTTGCGCAGTACTCTATTGTACACGAAATGCCGCAAGCCAGATTTTAGACGATTTTTATTTCCAGAAAATCATTTAAAAAATCACGTTTGTGCCGCAAACACAATGCACACATTTACAATGGAAGTGCAAAAATGAATTTCGATTGATTCAGTAACGTTCATTGCAATTTATTATTTCTTTTTGAACGACAAACCACAATATTATATTTGTTTTGCAGGAACTCATCCCGTTTGTATTAGTTGACGTTAATTTATATTCAAAATATGTAATATCGTTTTCTATGAATCTAAACAATCACACTGTAATATTTATTTCATTTACAGATATCACAAAAAGGTTATCTCAATTATCATGATACTGAAGTGTAAATGTCTCCCGTTTTCTTGGAATATCATATGCCATATGAATGGGAATAATGTATTATCAGCCGTAATTTTACAAAGCACAGAGATTTGATCTACCGATCCTCTCTCTCCGTCAATGAATTACCACACCGCCGCCACACTTTTACAATTAATTTTCATGTGCCACTAAAAATACAAAAAGAAAGTGGTGCTAACGTTATCATTAGAACTATACTTAATTGCTCAACGTCCGCAAGACACTACCTCACGAAACCCCTTCGTTTCTACTGTCCCCTCATCGTAACATACACTACTCAGATCCGCATTGCCCACCATAACGAAACACAAATGCAACGAACACATGTTGATTTAAAACGTATTTGTTTGGACCTACAACAAAAACACACGTTTGAAACGCAAAAGCACATTTTTCATTTGCCTCGAAACAAAACTTCACCACCCATCCGTTCTCACTAATCCACAAGGACGCGCCTAATATGAAAGATAGCATAATGAGCGTTAAAGCGCCGCCAATGAATGTACAATAAACACACGAAGAACAAAGCGCGAGCGTAGCGTTCGCGGTCGCCGCCCGCGTGTATTTGCAATCGGCACGTGACGCAAGTGCGCTAAAAAAAAGCCGACACACGCTGACCGACCGACCGCGCGAGCGCGTGCAGCGGGGGGAGAATCCGCTTAAAATAAGCGGCCGCTTTAACCCGTGGCATCCGCCGCAAAACACCCCCATCGGCGGCGCCGGTGCGCGGCCCCCGCCCCCGCCCCCGCCCCCGCCACCGGCCTCGCGACGCGCGCGCCCTCGGAGCCACCTGCCGCCGGTTTAGGAGCCGGCGCCGGCGCCGATAAGCGCCGTCTGCGGAACTGCAGCTCTCCGCCGGCGGATACAGCGAGGGGGCGGGGAGCAAGGTGGAGAGGGAGAAGGGAGCCATGGTGGGAAAGGCGGCTGCTGAAGAGATGGGAGAGGAGGTGGTGGTGGTGGTGGTGTAAGGAGTGTCGGGGGCAAGGAGGGGAGAGGAACCAGAGAGGGGCCAGGTGGTTTTGGTGGCACTGGAGATTGCGATGGCGATGGTGGAGGTTGTAGCGGAGACGGAAGTGCAGATGGAAAGGGATGAAGACTTCGCGGTAATGGTGAATGGTAATCCAGTGGAAATGATGGTGGTGGAAGAGATGGTGGTTGTAGGTGGTGGTAGATGGTGCTAGTAGATGGTGGATAGATGGTGGAATTTTCACATGGATGACAGGAGGAAAGGAGAGAGAATGAGCTTGATAGGAAATCGGGAAAGAATCGGGATGAATGGTGGTAGAGAGAAAGGAAAGAAAAAAAGAAAGAAAAGGAGAAAGAGAATCAGTGAAATGTTAATAAGTTATGTTAATTGGTTCATTGAGGTTTTGAAGAGGCTAAAATTGCGTACGTATTTTCGATGTGTTCTTCTGATCCCTCCCTTCTGTGGTATCCTCCGATCAAATCCACATGAATGCACGCGCGGGACCTTAAACACCATACCATGGAGTGCATACAATTCTCCTTTCTCCATTTTCTACCCCCTTCAATCTCTAAAAGTAGAACACTATCACATTTTCATGCGACCAACCCGCTATTATGTTGAAAGACTCTGGCGGTAATGCAAAAATGCAAGTGTCGGATCAATGCTCGAAATGGGTTGTGACGCTATATGAAGAAAAAAAGATCCCTTGAAAATTACACCAAACACTATTCGGACTTTCAGTAGAATTTCAATGGAATGAAACCGACTCTAGCGGTGCAGGCTGCAACTGTTCCTCGCTTAGACTGTGGAACTCAATTTTGCACGGTCGTTCTTAACATGTGAGTGTGGTGTGAAGAATAAATGCAAACCGTCCATCGTAAATCTTTCAAAATCGTCAAAATCTTGATTATGTAAAATCATCCAAATCGTCCAATGTAATCAAAATAGTTCAATAGAATCCAATAACTCTCCATATCATTCAATAATAGCTCCACATCATCCAATAACAGTCCCATATCAACTCATCGGATTAGTACAATATTTTACAATACCTCTCCACATTCAACAACAGATCCAAGTCTGTCTTTCGGCGCAACTACACCTGGCAAAGTGTGGGCCTAGCAGCGGCGTCCCAGGCCAAACACCATGGGTTACAGAGCAACTGTGGTTAGAACGTAGGCATCCTTACGCCGTATTCTGATCTTCTAAACCTGAGAAGTTCGTTTTCTCCTCGTCACACAGCAACATACACTGGGACATTGCAAGGAAAACGCAAACTATAATGTTGCCCGACCGGGAATCGAACCCGCGTCGCTTTATAGATAGCAAGCATGCTAACCATGAGCTATCCGCGAGGGAAGAACAGATCCATATTATCAAAAAGTAGTATTTGGTTGGTTGGTTGATTAGTGATTCCGGGCGCGTCAACTGCTTTGGTCATTAGTCCCGTGAGTGTAGTGCACGTTTTTCCTCGGAAGATGGCGGTAATTTCCCCCCGCTGGATGGCGAGATCCGGCACCGACCTACCGTCGGCTAGCGGGGTTTCCCCCTAACCAGGACTCTCCCACCAGCGGGGCACCACCCCATCCGGGACAAGCTCTAGCTCCCGACCGGTCTCCCGGAATATGTGGTAGTGTAGTGCATGTTAGTGTAAGTGTGTGTGTAAGGAGAGAGGATAAGACAGGCCAAGGATGAGTAAGGAAAGATCGCGCGTGGTCCGTGGCCTATTTGTTAGGGTACTACCCCGGCATTCGCCTGGTGTTGATCGGAGAAACCCCGGAAAACTACCAATCAGAGCAGCCGGCCGCTAGAATTCTCCTCCAGACAGCGACTGAATTCGACCTAGCTGAAAAGCTAGTGTCGAAAATCCCGCCTCCGTCAGAACTCGAACCTAGAACCTCCCGGTCAGAGGCGCAACAGTGACATCAGTTGATGCACTGAGCTAAACAAAATAGCACAAATCCAACATAATAACTTGTTAATTACTTCACGATTGCTCGAAATCGCCCCCCCCACCAGAGACGCGGCCCCAGACGCGGAAGCAGACCCACCCACTGCCGCTCGCCGAGTGGAGAACCCACCCTCCTCCGCCGCGCGAAGGGGAAGGGGCAACGCGGCGAGGTGGAGGTCGCGGCCGCGCACAGGTGCTATCGATTGTCGAGAGCTCGAAAAGTTCGAACGCAGCGTCACGGGTCAGCAGCGGCGGCGGAGACCCACCGCTGCAGAACGGCGGATGTTCCGCAGGACGGCGCATCTGGAGGCCGCTCGCCGGACCTTTGTCGCATCACGGGCTATATTCTCCGTTTATTTTTTTTTGTTATTTACGTTAGTAAACACGCACTTAGCCCCTTAGCAACCAACCATCTAAATACTGTTTTAAGAGCGCGGCCATAGCAACGGCCGCCAAAATATTTTAATGGACTCTCGATCATTTTAGCGGCCGTTGCTATGAACACTTCCAAGACATTTTTGCAAATCTGCTTGCATTAGTAGAAAAAACATTCAACTGTCTGATCACAAACAAAGCATCCAGTACCACCAACCCTTGCTACAGAAAATCAAGAGTAATAACAATTCTGAACTCGCGAAAGTGATAAAAGTTTATTTTTAATAAGCGATAAACTAAAATAACAAAAAATAACAAAATTCATTGTATGTAACTCGTCCTCTATTAGTCTTTAAGGACTTAGCCGGAAGGTTAACTACTCGGCTTCGCTATCGCTCCGCCTCGCAGTTAACCTTCCGGCTGCGTCCTTAAAGACTCGTTTAGAGGACTCGTGACATAAATATCTATTAAATTTAACTTGGCTACATTAACTTAATTATTATTTATTCACGTAAATATATATTTTTAAATTTATATTTCGTTAGTTTTTTATATTATTATTATTATTATTATTATTATTATTATTATTATTATTATTATTATTATTATTATTATTATTATTATTATTATTATTATTATTATTATTATTATTGGTAAAATAGAGTTGTAGCTTTGATTTCAAATCTTCTCAGTTTCTGTACCTGTGTGACGAAGTATAGCTAGGGCAGGCGGAGTTCGCTAGTTACGGCGAAGGGAATACGTCATATTCGACTCTCTTACCCCCTTCTTAAGGGTGGGAATTAAACTAGGCCCACGCACGAGGACACCGTTTGCTAGCTGTAAAAGTCGAACAATAGATTCAAAATGCAAAATAAAATAGTACTACAATTAATATTGATTAAATAAAGACGGAAGAAGGCATGAATCTTGAAGAATTGAGGATGTCTTTGTACGTCTATTATGTGCATTAATAAATAAAATGAGGAATGAAAGAATAAGAAAAACCTAATTAGAGGTTAGTGGGATACAAAGCAAGGTTAAAACCTATAAACAGTAACAGCCTATGATATCTTCAAAGGAAAAAAAATTAGCTATTGCCTGTGATAAAAGGCCATTAGGAGAAGCAGAGTGAGAAGACAGATGTATAAGCTAGCTAGACTAATTCATACCGCTGTTTATAAATATATTTATTTTATTTATTTATTTAGTTTCTTTTATGCATTTGTTTCTCTTATTTATTTGTTATGTATATATAAGCACTTCTGGATTTTGTATACTTTGCGACGGATGATATATGCGGTCTTCGAAGTTCAACGTGTTGCACAATCTCTTATGGGTTTTTAATTCACTTTTCCGAGATTTTAAGTTCTGTAGTTAATACTTATGGTGCAACTCAAACGCAGGGGCAGAAAAGCGGCGACTGAAAACTCGCCCTTTATCTATCTAGGTATATAATAGTTATTTATGCACCAAGGGCGTTAAGTGGTTCTATTGATCGAGCGACGACAAAACGCCCTCGAGGGCCTTTGGCGCGAGGGCGTTACGTGGCCGCTGGATCATTAGATCCAGTTAACGCCCGTGGTACATGCACGATTTTATTTTTTACCTAACTTTATTGATTCAGATTTACTTATTTACTAATTAACTAGATGTTAACTTGATTCGATTTTTTCAAATATCTCTCCCTAATTCCCTCCGAAAGAGTCTGTAGCATCATTCAACTGTTTTCGTATTTCTCTCGTAACCATGGCCCTCTCGATCCAGGTAAGTTATGCAGCGTATAACCAACTCCGTTTTGAAGACAACAAGGAACTATAACTTATCAATAAAAAAACATATTTACGTATGTATCGAAAAAAATGACCCAATATTTTGACAGTTTTGAAGATTTATATACATAAATCTTCAAAAATTTTTCAAAATATTGGGTAAATTTTGGTATTGGGTAGCTATTATGGTATTGGCATAACGATAACGCCAGAGAACAATACAAATAAGTACATTATTTGATACCTAATAATAGTATTTTTTTAAAAAAAATGTCCACAATGGAAAAAAAATTATAAAAGATATTTCTTTCAAAAAATTATTCCTTTTTTCTCAAACATAAGGATATGGTACACTTTTCAACATTAAAATCAAAAAATAATATACCAACAAAAAATGCCCTTCAAATTTCAATCACATACCGATTTAAGTGTTAAAAGATAAATATTTTGAAGTGAATTGAAAAAAAGTATGTTTGTCGTCTAAGAAACAGGATCATTTCTAAAAAATGTATCGAATTTTATATCTTCATTGACATAAATTTTATTTCTTTTTGAAAAATCGATATATATATATATATATATATATATATATATATATATATATATATATATATATATATATATAATTCTGCTCTAAAGTAGTGACATTTCAATGGAAGAATTACCCAAAATAGTTTTAGCAAGTCAGATACTCTTCATTCCTATACTCGGTGAATACGTTAACATTCAATATTCTGAGAATAACAGAAGACTGTCGATGCAACTGCGGTGTTGGGTTATTTTCCGACACTTTACTGCTTCAAAGGGGCTATTGTGTGCACTAGAAGAATGTTCAAAACTTTCTTTATTCAGTTGGAGGGTCGAACGTCAATTTTCGCGTGTGCACGGAGAATACGAAATCCTTTCTGAACTACCACCACCGCCCAGCGTGATTTTCTAAGAAAATATTTGCTTTGTATTTCGAATGAACGTTCCTCGGGCCGTGTTGGCAATCGATAAGTCACAATTCACTCTCAAGCTTAAAGAACCAGCAAACCGGTTACTTCCTGGGGAAACAACAAGCTTTCAAATGGTGCACCTGCAACGTTCAGTCGCTTCTACGATAAAGCTTCTGCGTTATGACACAAAATGTGGTCGTAGATATGGTAAATGCTCATCGAAAAATAATAAATAAACAATAATATGAAACATGATTGCAAACCACAAAAGGCCATGTTCCAAATTGGAACCAAAATTGGAACCAATCGATTGGCACGTCACATAATTCGCGGGAAAGACTTCCAACCGTACTACTTTTTCGCACGTAAGCAGGCACCAACAAAGGCAGCCTTTTTTGTTATTTATCCTTTTATTTTGTTTTTATATTTAGGGCGCATCAACATCTAGATCATTAGCGACCACTATTGGAGTTAACGTTATGGTAACTGTGAAGATGAAACGAAATGATGATGATAAGGGGTGAAAGGGCGAACGACAAATACAACGATGCCCGAGGCGGGACTCCAACCCGCGATCCTTCGGTCTGAGATCGCTACGGCACTACTGCCTTAGCAATCGCGGCCACCGGATTGGCAAAAGGCAGCCTTGTAGACTCTGAAGGGCTGACTTTCCCTGATGTTCGAGTCCTGATGACCGACGGCGAATTTTCGGCATCAGCTAATTAGCAGAGCCGGAAGTTGCCAATGCCTGGACGAAAAAGGTCGGCTGCTTAGATGGATAATTATCACGATTTCTCCGATGATTTGCACGGAGAATGTCGGAGCAATTCATTAAATAACGGGTGAAAAATCGCGCTTGATCCTTCCTTCCCCATCCTGCCCTCACTTTTATTCTCAGGGCCTGGAAATGGACTGATAACCCATACGACCTTCTCCACATGATAAAGGAGGAGTCGAAGAAGCGGGAAGTGGTGGTAGTTGTGATGACTCACAAGCATAAGGAACGCAGAAGAGACGCCGAACTAAGGACCCGAGGTCACCTAGGTGTATGCCCCATATCTGACTCCGCTCGAAGATTTGCGGGTTTGAATCCCGGTTAGAGCATGGGTGTTTGTGGGTACATGACTGTCCTTATACGCATTCCCCTATCCCTGGTGGTTAAGAGATATCGAGACGGGGATAAGGCCTACCTCAGCAATAAAGGAATAGAAAACTGCCCAAGAAAGGTGTATAATAATAATAATAATAATAATAATAATAATGATAATAATAATAATAATGATAATAATAATAATAATAATAATAATAATAATAATAATAATACTTGTGTTTCAAATAAAGCTTCAACAGTTCCAGACAACTTAATTTATTCATGTATCACCTATTAGTATACATCTTTAGTCAATCTATACAGCATCATCATCTCTTGGCAACGTTTCGAAGTTTTCCTTGACTCCATCTTCAGGCAAATTACTTATGTGGAAAATTGTACATTAAGTACATAAAATATCATCTTTTAAAAACTCCATTATGTTTAAATGTCAAATAACACAAACCATTATGTGAATGTACAATGCACTTTTTTTAAGCAGATGCGTAATACAGTTTTGTGAATTACTAAGGATGAATTACTAATAGCTGATGCGTGAATAAAGTCAGTTGGCTGAAACTGTTGAAGCTTTATTTGGAACACAAGTTATGTGAAAAGAAAACTTTAGTAATTCACAAAATAATGTCTATGTTTCTGGCAAGGCTCAATCCATAAGGCCTGCTCTTCCGTCTAACCACTTAAATATCTTTACATTTACATAACTACAAATGATTTCGTGTACAAATAATGGTAAATGACGTTTCATGTTACTGAAAAAAAGTGATGGTCGCATTAAATACACGGAGTAGGATGCATACAAAGTATGATTGTACTTTCATTTTTCTGAACTTGAAAGCTTATGTCATATAAAGGGAGACTTTGCACGTTATTCAAAAGAAAGGTGTAATAAAGTCAATAATCTTAATTTCGCAAACTGTCAGAAGTCATCTCTTACAACCCAATGCCTCAACTGTGAACAAAGTGCAAAAAGGGAGGGCTTACAGGCTGCCTCGGCACGGGTCGGTAGGTGCCCGGCGGTGTGGCGAATTGTTTTCCATGACGCCACAATACAACCGGAATGGGGGTTCATGAAAAGACGATCATGACCTTAATAGAGGCTGGACCATGTAAAAATGGTATGTGTTTGTAGAAGAAGCAGAAGGGTCGCTGTTTAGAGACAATTCTTTTGGGGAACGAAACGACGTGTTGGCTTCAGGAAGGACGGCAAAGAAAGAAAAGTTCTGTCGGCGGCTCCTTTTCCTCCGTAAACATCTTTCAAGGAGATACTTAACCGCACCTAACGTCGCGGGCAGCACGTGAGCTCAATTTACAACCTTTTATTCTCCGCTCTTTACCTCTTTTTTTTACGCGTGATACCAGTGCGAAATGTGGCAGCGCCTGCCGTCGGTTTACTTTATCAGCTGCCTTCTCAAACAAAGTAAAAATTCAGTGCCTTTTTCAAGCTCAGCGTGTTTGAAGGTGTTATCTTGGAGACGCTGATGATGTGTACATCCTAAAATTTGGTAAACAACTCCAATTTCCCTCGAGTCACAAACCATGCCAGAATTTGCTCTTCAGCAACGGGGCTAGCTGTAAGTTTTCACAGAAAATTATTGCATTTCATTTTCTATTAATGTCTTTCCAACAAGAAAACTTTATTTATGCTGACTGCAGATACGAAATCTTGGGCGCAGATACGGGAATCATGGAAGTAAATAGCGTACGTAATTATCAGATTGGCTTTTGTCTGGATTGATAACGATAATTCGGCAAGTTATATCGATTATTGGTAATCAATTACCCAGTGACAGGTGATCGGTTTAATCTGCTATAATCTTGTTCATGGTCTTTCGAGACAATCACGATAATCGTCGAGATGATACATACGGGATTTCAGGATTAGATGGAATCAGCGATTACGAAATCTGTTAACTGTAAATGGATGCATCTCAACTAGACTTTCATTGGTTACGACATCATTATGTGTATGCATGGTGTACTTATGTTTCTCAATCGAAGACACAGGATTGTGTATTGTCTCATGCCTGCCTCTCAATCATTTTAAAATAATTTGCTTTAATGATGTCTATGTTTCTGAGAAGAATGCTTTCGGCATTAGAGAAAGTCAATTTAACAATTTGCAATGCACATTATGGATATGGAGGTAAACGAATAATTACAATTTTTATATTTTTTAACTACTTGTCGTTCAATTCATAAAAAAACGGGTATTCACTATTATTTTGTATTATGGTGAAATATACAGACAATTGGCTTCTTTTTCGCCCCAGAAAATTCCATGACAACATTCCCCATGAGGCAGTATATTTAACCTAAGCAGCGGGTTTCGAAATGGCTAATAATGCTTCAGCATATAAACAACGAAAGCAGTGGAAGGAAAGCAGCTGGCGAGAAAAATTATGCATGTCTGTTAAAAGGCTACCGTAATTATTAATCCATTACCAACTCTAAGTTAAGCATTAAAAAAATAGAAAACGGAAGTGACAGTCTTTCATGATGACTGTCTTTCATCATGTGACCTTTATTACCATGAAACGCTAATTATGCAGATAACGGAAGTGTTCATGATTCGCTATTTTTTGGGGGGGATGCCTGTATGTGTGAGTGTGTGTGAATGAGGGAGAGATAAATAGAGAGGGAGCAATGGTACCACTAGACGTAGGGTGCTTAAGACATATTCATCGGGTTCTTTCATTAGTCTGTAATATGTGCTATAACACAGTCTGGATCGTTACGTCATTCAAAGGTTCTTTATTAATTTCTTTCTTTCTTTCTTTCTGAAATATTTTCCATCAGCGATTTTCTCTAAAGGATCACTGTGAGTGATCAAATATCCGTAATATTTTGGTTTACTTTTCCGTAATTTTAATTAACGCGCTCTCTTCTTTCCGTCATTCTTCTGTTGCTCTGTGATACTTTCAGTTCACCCATGTATACTTTCACATGTTTCGAACACCCTCTCTTTTATCTTATTCTTCCCTACATGACAGCACAGTCTTAACAGCTTAGACTTTGCATCTCTCTCCACCAATAATTATTAATTCGTACAATACAACACTTCCCAAGTAACTACATAAATTTTGTATTTTAGAATTGCGTAGAGAAAAAAGATGGTGAGTGAAGGAAGTTACTGTAGCAATGCCCCGATCTTTTGGGGGGCCACAATGAGCTGAATAACACCTCTTGTACGTAAAGAAAACTTTATCACATGCAATTCCCCCAAAACTAAGTTCGTCTTTTTTCCATAATATTTATTACTCCCTCTCTTTTCGTTTCTTATTTAATACTACTACAGTAATATTTCAGCTTCTGCATACACAACGAATACTAATTCATTTCGGCACACGTCTCTCCATCTCTTTATTCTTTCACCTCTGAAACGTGAAGAGCGTCCATCCTCACAAAAGTTTCAAGAAAACCAACGCCCCTTTCTCCCGGGGCCGCCCACAACGACCCATTCTTGGCACGGCAGCAGCAGCAGCAGCACGATGGCCGATGGCGCACTTTGTTTCCTCACCCGCACCCCCGCACCCGCCCGCGGTGAAGCCTGCTCCCCGGCGCGGACGCGCGAAAGCGGGGCGGGGGCGGCGGTGTGCAGGACGCCTCCGGTCGGCACGCGCGCCCGCGGCAACGCCCCGCGCCACACCACGCCACGTCACGCCACGCCACGCCGCGCCGCCCGGCGCGCGCTGTGGCACCGCCTGGGCCGTGTTTACGCCCCCGCGGCTGCCCAAGATTTACGCGCCCCACAAAAACCGACGGCGCGGCGGGATCGACCGCGGCCATCGAACGCCCCGCCCACCCCGCCCCGCCCGCGCCACGCCGCGCCGGGATTAACGCGGGGCCGGGAGCGGGCGCGCGCAATAATTCAGAGCCGGCCGATCGCGATCAATCCGACTGGAGGGTGGAGTGGGGGGCGGGGTCGGCGAGGAGGCAGGTGCCGCCACCGCCTCGCGCCGTGCTCTTTCCGCCGCCGCACATACGTTACGAGTGCCACCCGCTCGCACCGCCGACGGCAGCAGCCGGTCCGAGGCAGCGGCGGCGGCGGCGAAATTGAAATTTTTGCGGGGGCACCGCCGTCGCCGCCCTGCCCCGTCCCACCCCGTCCCGCGCGCGTCGGCGACCGCTGAGTAATCAGCGCCGCTCACCGCGCCTTGCCCCCTCCTCCCCGCCACCTTCCTCCTCCGCCGCCGCTGCCGACTTAGCGCGAGACGAATGGGCAGAGTTTCCTTCTTATTACGCGCACTTCGCCAAACAGCGGGTATTGCTCGGGGACGCGGTCGCGAGCGCGCGTCGGCGAAGGCGGGACGGGGCGGGGAGGGGAGGGGAGGAGTTGGGCAGGAAGGGGAGGAGTGGGGCGGGGCGTGGTGGAGTAGGGAGCGGGGTGGAGTAGGGGCAGGGGGCAGGGGAGTAGGGGCAGGGCGGAGAAAGGAACGGGGGTGGAGTGGGGTGGGGGTGTAGGGGCGGGGCGGAGTAGGGGCGGGGCGGAGTAGGGGCGAGGAGGAGTAGGGGCGGGGTGGGGCGGGGAGGGGTGGGTTGCGGTGTGGTGTGGTGTGGTGTGGGGCGGGGCGAGGCGGGACAGAGCTGGGCTTGGCTGGGCGGGGCGGGCCGGTGCGGCGGAAGGCGGGGTGGGACGAGGTGGGGCAGGGTGGTGAGGTGCGGAGCTGGGCGGGGAAGGGTGAGGCGGGGCTACGCGGGGCTGGCCTACGCGAGACGGGGCGGAGCGGCGGGCATGCGTTGCGGAGCGCGGCGCGGCGGGTCGGGTCGGAGCTGGGCGGGTCGGGGCGAGGCGGCGATGAGAAAGCGCAAAGTGTGCCAAGAGAAAAGGCGTGGTCTCGTAGGCCGTTTGGTGTGAATGGCGAGGAGCTGTGCGGCCTGGAGGGAGGGAGGGCCATGGAGAAAGACGGGTTGCGCAATGGTGATTTCAGATGGTGTCGTAGAAAGTGGTGGTAAGACAAAGTGCCAAGACAGCAGATGCTGAGGCAGTAGTTTGACCTGTCCTTCGGTTCATGAGAACGTTATGTGCAATGTAGACTGAGAAATGATGACAGGAATCTGGTGGGGAAGTGCAACTTGTGAGCAGGTTCAAAAGTGTGAAGATGAGTTTGTGCCGCTGTATGGCTCAGATAATAGAAAACTGGGTCGAAGGAAGTCTTTTCATGGTCTCAAACATTGTATTAAGTTTTTTTTGGTGCTATAGAATTGAAACTTCTAGTGAAGAAAAGAAAAATGAAAGAAATTAGTGTTGAGACCTCTTAGTGTTAGAAGCATCGATTAAGGAAACAAAAGAAGCGCTGACAGCAGACAATTGTAAAACAGTTAAGAGCAACACTTAGGTAAATTTCTGTCCAGGCAGCATCACGCCCATTGGTTCCTCACCCTGCTCCAACGGTGGCCTTTGATACAAGAGGGATGGCGCCGTCTGCCAACGTGTTCTTTGCGAATGCATGGATTAGAGGAAGTAAAGGGACGCAGGCACAGGAGTGGAGATAGAAGCATGAGAGGGGAAGGGAGGAACGGGATTGCAGGCGGAGAAATGTACGCGAGAGAAGGGATAAAGCGATAGCGCTGGGGTGGAGGGATGGGAAATAAAGGCATTGGCAAGTAGGTGAAAGAGGAGGAGACTTGGGACAAGAGTTGGTATTCCATGGAGTGAGGGCATATAAGGGCAGGATTAATGGGACGGAGACGTTGAGGTGGAGACAGGGAAACGGACGCACTGACGCGTACGCTGAGAATGGGAGGGGGAGTAAGCGGAATGAAGGCGGTAGCATTGTGTGGAGGAAGGGGGCGTGGCGAAGGTTTGGAGACGGGGGTGGAGTGCGGGAGCGGCACGTGTTCGGATTGGAGGCGCACGGGCGGAGGCTTGTGAAGGAGGTGGCTTGAGAGGAAAGGCGGAAGGTTGGCTCGTCAGTGATAGAGACAGAGGCGGGGGTGTGGGCGGAGGCGCCAGTTGGGGACGAGGGCGCGTGTAGGCAGCGCGTGAGCGATGGAGTTGCCTTCGCACGCTGGAGTGGGAGAGCCAAAAGAAGGAAACCTCTGGGCGCGAGGCCGAACGTACCAACGAGAACACACGGCACCTACGCGCAGACATTGGCGGGGCAGGACGGGGTTGAGCGTGGCAGGGCGATGGGATGCGGTACGGGGCGTTGCGAGGCGTAGCGGAGCGGGTAGGGGGCGGTGCAAGGCGGGACAGGGCGGTGAGGAACGAGGAAGGGCAGGACGGAGCGGGGGAAGACGGTGTGATTCGATCCGGTGCGTTGCGGAGCGGGGCGGAGCGGGGCGGAGCGGGGCGGAGCGGGGCGGAGCGGGGCGGAGCGGGGCGGAGCGGAGCAGGGCAGGTGTGGGGGCGGGGAGCGGGGCGGAGCCGCAGGGGCCGGAGCAAGGGCAGGCAGGGCAGGGCAAGCGGAGAGGCCGGGCAGAGGCAGGCAGGGCAGGCAGGGCAGGCAAAGGGCAGGCAGGGCAGAGCAAGGGCAGGCAAGGGCGGAGCCCAGGGCAGGCAGGGCGGAGCTAGGAGCCAGGCAAGGGCAGGCAGGGCAGAGCAGGCAGGCAGGGCAGGCAGGGCAGGCGGGCGGAGCGAGGCAGGCAGGGCGGAGCAGAGGCGGAGCAGAGGCGGAGCGAGGCAGGCAAGGGCAGGCCAGAGGCAGGCCGAGGGCAGGCAAGGGCCCAGGCAAGGGCAGGCAGAGGCAGGCAGGAGCGGAGCAGGAGGGCAGGCCCAGGAGCGGGACTGAGGCAGGCCACGAGGCAGGCAGGAGCAGAGCCCAGGGGAGCGGAGCAGGGGCTGTGGAGCAGAGGGAGCAGGAGCAGGGCAGGTAAGGGCAAGGAGCAGGGGCAGGAGCAGGGCGGAGCCAAAGGGCGGAGCAGGAGCGGAGACACGGGGCGGGCGAAGGGCGAATTAGAGGCAGGCAGGGCAGACAGGAGGCAGAGCCGAGGCGGAGGCAGGGCAGGCTGAGGCAGGCAGAGGCAGGCCGGGAGGCGGAGGCGGAGCAGAGCAGGGCGGAGGCAGGGCAGGCAGGGTGGGCAGGGCGGGCAGCGGGGCGGGCCTTAGGGGCTTGGGCAGACTGGAGCAGGGCGGAACGGGGCGGAGCAGGGCTGGGCCCAGGGCGGAGCCCGGGGGCAGGCGGGCGGGCCTGGGAGCGGAGCAGGACCGGAGCAAGGCGGGTCCGGAGTCAGGCAGGCAGAGCGTGGCAGGGGATGAGGAGCGGGGCGGAACGGGGCGGGTGTTCACGGGCAGGGTGGTGCCGGGTAGGCGGGCGGGGGCGAAACGACCGGGCGAGAGACGGACGACGCCGCCGCGATGGGGGGCGCGGGGGAGTGGCCGCCGCCAAGAGATCGCCCCCCACCACACCCCCGACGCTTTTCTCCACTTTAGCATCCTCGTCACACGCGTGTGATGGGCGCACAAAAATCGAAGGGCGGCGCGTTTTACGGTTCAACTGCATCCGGTAGCGTTTTTACTCCACTATTTAAGGATGATCATCCTACAGAAGTGTATCATAACTTTCGTATTTCTGTGGAATGTCTATTCAGGTGTAGAGGAAGGAATATCAAGTATGGAATGTTCCATAAGATATAGGGGAATAAAATTGTTTAAAATACACATTAATAATTTTAATATTTTTTGTCTCCTAAATTTATACTCTTTCCTTTCCAGTCATTTAATACGGACAGTTAATTTAGATCAGACCTACAAAACGATTACACATTGCAATTATTATACATTAATTTGAATTATTCCGAATAAAAGTTCAGATTTTGAAAACAGGGCTAAATAATTTAATAGGAGCTATCATGTTTCCTCATTACTGATCCGTTCTAATGTTCACAAAATAGTTCGAAATTTAGAATAAAGATAAATACTGACGTACTGCTTGAAGAATTCAGGAATAAATGTTTGGAGGAATTCTCAGAGGTCATTCCCTTAAATAGAACAAAGAATGAACGGACAGCAGTTGTTTGGATAGGCTATTCAAAAAAGGTGTAGCTAAAATTTTGTGAATAAACGTGAGTTTCGAATGAATTTGTGAACAGATAAATTAAGCTGTATTCAATAAAATAAACTGAATAAAAGATTGAACGAAAGAGTTAATGTAAAATAATTGAGAGAGGAAATGAGAGCGAATGTATAGAAGAATGATAACTGAACTTATGGATGGGAATTTGGGGTATTGTAAGAGGCTCTATGCATGCGAGTAACATCCTAAACAAGACATATTTGCATGCGACATACTGAATGAGTGAATTGGCAAAACACACAGCGCAATATCGTAAGTGAATGAAAGACGAAAGGGAGAAAGGAACGGAGATGTGAATGAACTGGAAAGGGAAAGGGAATGCCGGCGTGACGGAGCAGAGACGAGGCCAGGGAACGCGACGCGCGGGCGGCAGGTGGGCGCGTTTCCAGCAGCGGGCGCTGCCTCTTGGCGGCGGTTCGAGACGTGGGCGGAGACAGGGTGCGGGGACAGTGGACGGGGACATGGGGGCGGGGACAT
>BLKR01012478.1:0-19136 GCA_011170035.1 Teleogryllus occipitalis
GACCTCGAAACTGAAATAGTTGTTCATCCACCGTGAGTGACTCCGAAGGTTTTCATTTTTATCTCAAATTTTCGTTCAGCATAGTAAATATATCTGAAATTGTTGCAGCCTTATAAACTTTTTCCGTTCTGCACGTGCATTTATATTATCAAATCCGATAAATCTTCCAATTTGCCAAAATCTATGTGTTGACATGCTTGCCCAATATACAGCATAGCTTTTCAACTATTGTTGCACTTTCTTCATTTCATCAGTCTTGGAGAAAAAAGTACCAAACGACATGAACAAATATTTTGTGGGGTTTTTGATTTTCCACATAAAGCATATATAGTACTTGCGTGTAGTAACTTTCCTACTTTTCTTCCCTTGGTGCGATATAATCGCAAGAGTTCGACTTGTTTATGTATACAATACAAGTGTTTTCGTTTTGAAAGAAATTTGAACTTTCTACTCAACAAAAGTTCGTGACTTTAACTTTAAAAGAAATGTAGTGGATTAGATGGGATATCGTTTGCTATTATTAACTGATTTTGTAGTATAAATACTTCATTTTAATAATATGAAATTTTAATAGAATAAAAGCTTACCTGCCATCATTCGTTCATGCCATAATTTGTTAGTTTTGTTGTGAGGGTTGCAATCAGGTTTTTGAAAACATTCGATATTTAGTCGTTTGGATCGAGGAAGAGGGTATGTGTGTGAGGTTATAGTTAGCGAAGGGATGCTAGCGAGATTAGTTCGAAGACTGTTTTTAAATGCCATGGTAAGCGTATGTAATTGCAATGGCAAGCGTCTCGCAAGAAACATGTGTCCTTTCACAAATACATTTCAGTGCTTATAGTTATTTGAAATGCTTTACATTTCTAAATTAAAGTGACTAGCAGAATTTCCTGAAATAGTCCACTACGACATACGTGTCCCGATCTTGGTAAATAAAACATTTAAATTTTATTTTCAGAAAAATGTTTAACTATGTTAATCTATTGTTTCAGAACTTGTCAACGTCCTTCATTTTATTAGTCTTCGAGAATAAGTACTGGACAACATGAACGAATCTTCTGGAGAGGTTTCCATTTTCCGTATTGTGCTTATCTTATACTTTCTTGTGGTAACTTTTCTGCAGTTCTTCCTTTTGTGCGATGTAATTGCAACGATTAAGGTAGTGTGACATTTAAACTTAAATATAACATTTCCCACATCTATTGTGAAATATTATGATTTTCAACTAATGTTTTCGCTCAAAGTAAAAACATGCTTATTTCATTTCCTAAAACGTTTTTTGTCTTGGTGTCACCAGACTTCCTAATTATTAAAGTGTCTATTTATTATTTTATAATTGTTTTTATATGATTTTAATTAATATTAATACTGAAGTGATATAATCAAGTTTACTATGAATTATATGTGATCAGTACGTAGTACAATCTTGCTATGGAGTTCATCATGATTATTGTTTGAGAGACACACAGAAAATTGGACGCTAGGAAATACTAGTTCTATTAGAAAATAAATTGTGAAGTGGTGCATGGGATAGCAAAATGTCGATCAGAGATGACATTGATTATAGCATTTCTTACCTTCTTGGTTAAAATATGTTTGTTACTCATATTTGTGTGCAAGATAATTTAATGTTCTGTAAAGCTGACCTTTTCTGTCACGTGCATAAAATTGGACTGCATTTTCTGCGCTCCAGATTGTTTTCCTCTTCATACATAAGACACGTTTTATTTTTCTTACTGGTCCAGGAAATCTGCTAAATTGGAGTAGTTTGAGACTAATATATAAGGAAGACATTAATCAAATCGTGTTAAGGCAGATCAGTGTTTCTAAACTTAATCCTCCCTCAAATTGCTTTGTACCTTGAGAATAGTAGTACACTCATAAATTAAAAGTACACATTGCTTATATTAAACGTATTGTATAGAATGAAAGTGGTAGTGTTAATGGAACTTCATAGAAAATTTATTTATGTTTACTTAAGCAATTGTATTGGTATGCAATTGTATTGTAATGGTACAGTATCCTTTATTTCCAACGACAATAAAATGAACTTTCAATTTCAAAAAAATTCCCTCTTCCCTCTGGATCGTTTAGCTCAGTCCCCCATAGTACTAAGCCTTATTTACCCATTCTCAAGCGGAATTGTTGATCGGCATGACCGGACCTGGCGGGATTTAATAGACATAATTTACTTAGTGAGCATTTACGTCACTTTGTAATCAAACATTAAATGCATTCTTACAGGTTAGGTGCTAACTATTACACTTGGGATCTGCACTGATTTCTTAATTTTTCCTCTTTTTAAGACCCCTATAATTATTGTCTGTTTTATGACTTTATTATATTTCAATTCCCAGCATTTTATTGTTTTGAATTAGTTTTCCATTCGCTGTAAACGTCGAATTTAATTTATATCAACATTCAGATCCCTTTTATAATGAAGATGGTTAAAATTGTAAAACACATAATTCATTTTTGATTGCTTTGAATCGTAGTTGATTTTGCAGTGATTAAACAGTACAACTTTCGACAATATTTTTGTTGTCTTTTGAGAGAAATGGGACATTTGTTATTTTGAAACATGTATCATGTGAGTAGTCATTAATTTTGACGATGACTTCTAAAAAAGTGTAAGCAGACTGAAACATTTTCTAGTAGTAAGTATGAGCACTAGGAAATCGGATAAGGAAAGTAAGGAAATCAAGAATAAAGTGAATGAGGAGTGAACATTCGTTGAAGCCACACTGCGGAACTGTGGGGACGTTGAAGAAAATAAAGAAACAGCCCGGCACTCCAATAGAGAACATTTATTAATGAATACCAGAGACTAGTTTGTACACATGTAGCTATACACAATAGATGATAAAAACAAGTCGCATCGCGGTTCGCCCAGGCCGCGCCGCGCCACGCCGCGCCACGCCGCCTACAAACGCCTGGCCTTCGCCGGCACCCGCCCCGCCCGCGGGCGCCCGGCAGCCGTTTACCACTCCCTACCCCGTCCCGCCCCGCCCCGCAATCGCCCGGCACACAACGCCCTCCTCGTCGCCCTCAAAGCACTGACATGCAGTGCCAAACCACATCGGAAACGTCATGAATTGATATGTCACGTGATTCTGAAGACTTTACTCTATACTTGGGGTTTTCTAACCTGGCCGATGACACTTCATCAGCTGTTACCGTGTCATCCAATCAAGAGCTGAAACGTCTTCATGATGACACTTCATCAGCTGTTACCGTGTCATCCAATCAAGAGCTGAAACGCCATCGTAATGACGTCGCTGGGGTGACGTTTAAGCTTCCGATTGGACGAAACCGTCTGCTGGCATCAGCCAAGTGTAGGAGAGCGCGGTGGCAACGGTGGTGGCGGGTCGGATACCTACTGAAGCGCGTGTGAGTGTGTGTGTGTGTGTGTGTGTGTGTTCGCAGATCGTTAAGCAGGGTCACTCGCTGCCACATTGAGTTTAGAGACCTTGTCCGGTACGTGGTTATAAGGATTTTTGCTTCTCAAATTGAAATGCACGTCATACATTACATGATAATATTGGTAGCAATTTGACCTAATGTTCATTTCGAATCGAATGATAACGATATTCTATTTGAACTGACACTTGAGTGTTCGGAAGAACAACTGTTGATTATATTCTAAACGCGCTATTTTGTAACTGCAGGTCAACAATTTCACAGATGAAATCTTAGAAAGGTTCCGCGTGCCATGAACATCTCTTACGTTTGAACTCAGAAATTAGAAATATGCAGATCCGAAGTCTTAGAATTTCGACTAACAAGAAGGTATTAATTACTTTTTTTTCAAGAAATATCTATATCTTGACATCCTATAGAAACTGACCGAGATATTTGGCCCATCATTACAAAAATTAAGGTAATTGAAAAAAAAACTTTCACGTGACTCCTTTATTTGCTTCTCGGTCAAATTTATTCTTCGTATTTGAGTGAAACCTCTGAGTTTTTTCCTTTGTGGCCACTGAATATGCAGCGATTTTCACGGTACGTTTGTGGGTTATTAGGCGTTTTGTGTTTTGTCCAATGGGGACCTTACACATCACTACAGTGACGTCATAATGGTGGCGTTCAGCCTTCCGATTGGATCACACCGAAACAGCTGATATCCTTCAAACGCAACTCTGTGAAAACCGCAGTGTAAGTTACTCGAACTGACTGTGAATCAGCAAATCTTCGCCAGCAGCTCCCCGGCCGGTGCCCTTTCCCCCTCTTTGCGGTCGGGTTGGGAGGCAGGTGTGCTTCGCGGGCGGTCGCCACCCCCACCACCACCGCCAGTGGCGCTGTCCTGTTGCGCATTCCGCGGTGCCCGGAATAGGCCTTCTATTATTTACATAAATGCCAAGTCGCCGACACGCGTGGTGACATTAGGTCTCGCCGAGGGCGGGCCGCTGTGGGCGACCCCCCGAAATAACCGACGGGTCCTGCGTGGAGGAGCGAGGCGGGGTGGCGACCCCCCCCCCACCGCCTCCGCTGCCACCTTCTCTTCGCGTCGCACTTCGGTCCGAAAAGCGCGCATAGCAAAAGCTTCATAAAACTAACACGTGCTACCAAATATAGCCAAGCTTTTGGAGTAGACGAGTGAGGTATTAAATGGTTTTCGAGATGGAGCTGTTAAATATAAGCGAGAGAGTTGTGTGTTCATTAACTGCATCGTCTGGTGTTATTGGAAATACTGGTATCAAGACGTGGAATGCGGAAAAGAAACGTCACCATTGACAATGAAACTACTTAAGAAGGTATTCTTCAAACATGGATGAAACCTGCTGTACGTACATTTTGTGTTAAAGACTACACTACTGCTACTAGTGACATTCGATCAGTTCTCACATTGAAAACTAAAAGTTAAACCTAATTATAAATCTTGGGAAAGTTAGTGTATATTTATTTCGCATTGCTGAATTTTTATTTGTGTACTCCACACACTTTTTTTTGTTTTTTATAGTGGTCACGGAAAATATGCTACGCGCGCTTTTGAAATCTTGAGGACCCACTGTGCAGCGTAGTACACACTAGAAAACGCCTCACAGACGTCGTCTGAATAATTTCTTGGGAAACAACTGGAAATTAACTGATTGTCGCAGGAAAAGTCAAAGCTTCTGTACAACGAACTAACAAAACACATCCTATTTAAACTGTAAGTCGCTTCCCTTTTTGGCGTCAAACATACACGAGACGCGAGGCTGCTATGAGAAATGTCATTTATAAGATACCCTTTTATTTTGAGAATTCTGGCAAATCCTAGTCAAGAACTCTCATAAAAAGCTCTGAGCTCTCATTACAATCTATTTTGTGTCAATATCGATGGTCTAGCCTTAAAATGGTTTGCGACGAAAACGTTCACAAATATATATTACACTGAAGGTACAGGCGCGTTTAAACGAGAACACTCGTTAAGCGGCGTGTCCTTGTTTAGCTGTCGCGTCCGTGGAGCACTACAGGCGGCGTGAGCAGCGCGCGTGCGTGGCGGGGCGGGGCGTGGCGGGGCAGGGCGTGGCGGGGCGAGCGGGGCGGGGTCGCGAGCGGCGCGGGCGGCGCAGGCAAAGTGCGGGGAGTTAGTGCCGTGGGGTGCAGAGGGAGTGCGGGTGCCTGTGCAAAGGTCGCCGCCTCTACAGCGAAGGCGTCCGCGTGGCCAAGCGGGGACCGCCGGGGGCCTTTGGGGCCGTTGGAACCGTTGGCCGTGTAGATTATTGGGATCACTACGACCGTTGGGACCGTTGTGTTCACGTAGGCCGTTGGAACCATGAAGACCGTTGGAACCGTTGGATCCATTTTGCCCGTTGGGACCGTTGGATCCATTTCGCCCGTTGGGACAGTTGGAACCGTTGGAACCGTTGGATCCATTACGCCCGTTGGGACCGTTGGAACCATGTAGTCCATTGGGACCGTTGGGGCCCCCGGCGGTTCGCAGCGTCTCCGGTCGGCCGCGCGCGCGGCGCAGGACTTTATTCAATGTTAGTGTTGCGCAGGGCGGTCGGCATCCGCGTTGCCAGCTGCATCCCACAAAGCGCCATCATCAATCATATATCAAAATCCACTTTGCGCATTAGTACGGCAATCACTGCCTTCTATATTGTACCAAGAATTAATCCAAGACCGTCAATCTCTGTCGAACGTCGACATTTCATCATTATCAACAGTTTTTCGTCTTGATACATTCATACATGAATACTCTGACTAGTGGAATCAGTGACTTGAACGATACGTCGTTGGTTATTTATCATATAACACGTCATATCGTCGTTTAGTTTCTGTGGTGAAGTTGACACAAAGCGGGATGCCGACTGCCCGAAGGACAAAACTTTAAGCTAAAAATTCAAAAAATACTCTTACATCAGCTACATTCAAATCAACATAACTCAATATATCCCCCTTCTTTTCTCCTGAAAAGACATTGTGAAGAATTCCATACAAACAAGTACTTGGATTACAATAATATACTCACTGTACAGGAATACGCACGGCGAGGAGTGCTATAGTGTTCTCAACACTAACATATGACTAAAGCTTTACAAACGTCCCTGAAAAAATTGTTAAGGTTAACAACGATGAAAGATAAAGATGAATAGTTTCTTAGAAAGCTATTCACGGGTAGACCTTTGATATTTAGGTTGTCGTAAATTCACCATACGACACTTTCCCAAATATATGTAAATGAAACCATTAATCTTATAGAAATTTATCATATTTTTGGTTTTGCCTCTGCCACTTTTCTAATCAATTATTAAAATACCAACATTTGCGTTGTCCTTCTTGAAAAGTTTCTCTCTTTTATGCTTATATAGTATATCAACATATCATCAAGTTAAACATCATCTGGTCATCATCATTCCATCTTTTTTTCCAAACATTCATCACTTGGCTCGCCCGGGCTGTGTGAGTGCCGCGCGGTGTTGCCAGCTGACAGAGTTGGCAACGCCGCGCTCACGCTGCCGTCGTCCGCACGCGACGCGAACGCGAGGGGGGGGGGGAGAAATTTTCAGGTCCTCAGAAATCACAGAGGACGCAGCAGGATATTTACGATGACGGAGGAGAATGGATATGCAATCATTTGTTGAAATAATATAGGAAATAAATTTCAGATAAAATAGTGTGATGTGGGAAATAAAACGTAATTTCTGATTGATGCCTACTGTGACTGCTGTAGTGGAAAAGTGGGGTGAGGAGGTTGTTGAGTGGGGAGGGTGAGGAAAGGGTGTCGTGGAACAGTAGTTGCCACGCCCACAAAAATCACAGAGGGGCGTGTTTAGATGATCAGTGCAGTTGGGAGGAGTTCCTCAAGGCTGTACAGGAGGGACGGCGTGCGTGATCGCGCACGCTGGCGGGCGGGCGGGCGAGCGAGCGAGCGGTCGAGCGGGCGGGCGGGTGGGCGGGTAGGTGGGTGGGTGGGCGACCGAGGGCGGGCAGACGACGGGCGCGTGGGCGCTCACATGCACACCAAGTAGAGCGAGCGCGCGCGCCTCGGGTCAGCCTCCTCCTCCTCATCCTCCTCCTCCTCGTCGTCGTCATCATCAACATCCTCATCCTCGCCGCCCCCGCCGTCGCCGCTGCCGCTGTTGCTGCTCGAGTTGCTGCTGCTGTTGCTGTGCGGCGCGTGGCCGAGCCGCAGATACTGGTACTGATTCTGGTGGTGGTGATGGTGGTGGTTGGGGTGGTGGTGGTGGAGCAGTTGCACGCGACTGCGGGCGCGAACGCGGCGCTGCGCGCGGCGGGACGCGGCGGCTGCGGCGGCGGCGGCGGCGGCGGCCGCGGCGGCGGCGGCTGCAGCGGCAGCGGCCGCGCGGCGGCGGCGTGCGCGTCACTCCTGGGCGCTGAGCTCGCCGTTGGTCAGAGGCACCACCAGGGGCGCTGGGGAGCCGGCGCCGTCCGCGCCGCCGCTCTGCTCCTGCCACAAAGCACAGCAACACGCACGTCAGTCGACTGTACCAACTGGACTCTTCATCCGCATATTACGTATATAGAGGGATTACTATAGGAAGGGACCACTTTGAAGGCTCCTGCTTGGCTTTGATAAACGTTGCTGGTAAAATACAGTCGACTCCCGTTATAGCGAACTCGTATATAGTGAACCCTCGGTTATAACGAACTCGCATATAGTGAACACTCGGTTATAGCGAACTCATATATAGTGAACGCTCGGTTATAACGAACTCGTATTTAGTGAACCCTCGGTTATAGCGAACTCGTATATAGTGAACCCTCAGTTATAGCGAACTCGTATATAGTGAACCTCAGTTATAGCGAACTCGTATATAGTGAACGCTCGGTTATAGTGAACTCGGATATAGGGAACCCTCGGATATAGTGAACCATCGGTTATAGTAAACTCGGATATAGTGAACCCTCGGATGTAATAAACTTGTCACAAACCCCGTTTCACTTACATTACAAAAAATCATAAGAAGATTTGGTTATAGTGAACCTGAATCTCGGCTATAGGTGACGTAGGAAATAAATCCTGAAAATTAATTAGATCTCGTATGTTAGACGATTGAAATGGCCTTCGGAGAGTGGGATGGTGTTCCAACAGTGCAAGGGGCATTGAACGGCGCAATATCATCGTCTTGTATGATGTTCATTTGTTTCCCGACCTGTCAAAGTGGCCCCTTCTTAGAGTCTCTCCGCTATACCTTGGTTTCACAGACAAACATGTAATCAAAACTTTTGTATAAATGTTACAAATCATTCCAAAGTTCAATTAATAATTCTCGTACATCATTACAGTGACGTGGGACAATGAGACGAAGGCAAGTTGACAGAAAAGAGAGTGCGTGAGTGGGGGCAATGCGAAGGTGAGCGGTGGGGCAAGAAGTGGAGAGGGAGGGGGACGAAAGGATCAATGATACACATGTATCAGTGGTTTAGACGATATTGGAAATTGTATAGGACAAATTTAGAGGCTCAATGAAATTGTTCGAGATACATAATGATGATTGGTAGTGATTCCGGGCGCGTCAACTACTATGGTCATTAGTCCCGTATGTGTAGTACGTGATTTTGCTCGGGAGGTGGCGGTGGTCTTCCCCCGCTATATAACGAGATCCGGCGCCGGCCTACCGTCGGCTAGCAGGGTTTTCCATAACCAGGAATCTTCCACCAGCGGGGCACCGCCCCAACGAAGACAAGCTCTAGGCTCCAGACCGGAGTCCCGGCATGTGTGATAGTGCAGTGGATGTTAGTGTAAGGTGTGTAAGCGATGAGGATAGGGCAAGGAAGAGGTAGGAAAAAACGCGTGCGGTCCGTGGCCCGTTTGTTAGGGTGCTGCTCCGGCATTCGCCTGGTGTTGAACGGAGAAACCACGGAAATCTACCGATCAGAGCAGCCGACCACTAGAATTCTCTTCCAGACAGCGACTCAATTCGATCTAGCTAACTAGTGTCGAGAAACCTGCCACTGTCGAGACTCGAACCTAGGACCTCCCGATCAGAGGGACTGCAGTAACATCAGTTGATGCCCTGAGCCATCTCTCCCGGTTGCATAATGTTCATAAGGAGTATTTCACACACGGCTTCAATTAAAAAGACTGTACACCTGACGTTTATTGACAGGTAGAATCATGTTACTCTTTCAGGTAAACAATATGTGCGTTCAGAAAGTATGACAAATGAAGATAATGTTTCTACTTCCGCAACAAGGCAGAGCAACTTCTGCAACTGGAGGTCACTTTTCATAGAAGATTAATAGTACGCTGAGCGCTGATGTGCATTCTTCTTTTTTGCACATTATCTGACTCTCGTATCTGTCTCCTGACAACACAAAATAAATTACGGCTTACGAAAGAACACAAGAAAAAGAGGACAATTTGAAAAGTTGCTTGTAAACATTACCATCAAAAGTAGTACATGTTTCAACCTCTATGAAAAATGGGAGTGTGTTTGTTTGAGTGCGATGTATTAGAAAGAAAAGGAATATGAAAACATACTGTGCTGTACATTACGTATTGTGCAAAATATATTGTCATGATGGGTTCAGATTAAATGTCGGAAAATATCGCAACAAAATTAAATATTAAGCACAGAATTGAAGTCGAATATTTGAAGGAAGTACCAATTACCACAAAAAACTTCTTGCTGCATGAGTCTAATGGACAAAGTCTCATTATACTTATACTCTCGCAAGTATCTCATTCCTGACTTTAAAGGATTCTTAAAAGATGTGGTGGTTCTTTTGGAATGTTAAAAACCATTCTCAATATTACCATTCAGCTTGCAAACCACAAAGTTACAGAACGTCAGCCTTGTGGCTTATATTAATTTTTCGCAAAACGAATTGTGATAAATGATACAAAATGCTCGAGGCATGATTGAAAAGAGATGTTACATTAAACGATTTTTCAGATATTACCTGCCAATCGTGTTAGCGCCATGATCAACCGTGCGAATGTGATGAGTGGATAATGAGCAATGGGTGATGAGCCGTAAGTGATTACAAAGAAAGCGTGAACGCGAAGCAAACTGTGTAAAAACTGTGGAAGTTAAATATGGTATGTGCTAAAAGACGATTTATAGGAGTACATTACTCATATATACTCATATACTGTGACACACCAGACTGTCACACAATATTTTGATAGAAATTAGGGACAAAAATTTATTAAATTAATCGTAAAAAGTGTAAATGTTGAGGGCATCGGCATGCACGCAGAGCGTTCCTTAGCAACCAGGGATGCGGAAGTAAATAAATATAGCGCGGCAAGTAACGGACAGAAGATTGCGATATAAGGGCATGTAGGATTGGAGGTAAACTAGACGTAGAAGGAAACTGGAGATTGTTTTGGTAAAACAAGAGACAACAAGGTATGAAAGTTATGGAGGGTTGAACTTCATAATATTTGGAGAGAGGAGCTTTATACCGCGGACCGTGCACATCGCACTGCAGAGGTCATTGTAACCGATAGATGCGGGACTTGGTGGAATTTGGCAGGAAATAATTGAGCAGTGAGAACTTATATTTTGTGTGCGTAATTCTATTTGGATCTTTGAATAATTCTGGCACCGGGAGTAGTAAGTGAAACAATAAGTTGAGGAGGACATTGATCTGGCAGCGGACCGAGAAGATTGGTCGGAGCGGTGGATTCTTCCTGGCCTCATCGTCCAAGAGCGCATGGATACATAAATAATAAGAATAATAGCGCTATAGACAATTTTTACAATCGGTCATGACCAGGGTAACATTGCATGTTAAAAATAATTAATCGAGAAATAAACTTATAACGTAATCATTCTGAAAAAGAAAAGCTGGTTATCATTTCTTTAGCTTCTTGTGCAATCCATAGTTTAATAATTTCTTTCCAGAAACAAATTTCAGATTCCTCGCTTCTTCCGTATGGAGGGCGGATCGAATGATCTTTTGCCAGGAAGAAAGTAAGTACCGGCGACGATTATTTTCGTAAGAACCCAACCGGCAGAGCTAGTAGAATAATTATTTCCCTTTAGATGTGTTTGCGGGAAATTGAAAATCACAACCCTTTCCTGGCACCCAAAAATGATATAAATTCGGAAACCGGTTGCAGAAATAATTGACAGAAACGGAAAGTGTTTCAATACATTATTATAAACTTTCTTCCGAAAAGTCCCATAAACACAATCTAATCGTAAAAAAAGAAAATTGTTTACTGCCTCACAAATTATAATTTCATTTTAAAGAATTTAACTAATTCAACATAGACATAAGCGTGAAATCTGCAAATGTATTTTCCTTAAAATAAACAGATTTTTTAATTTTAGATTGGTTTGATACGACTTCTAATTAAAAGTGTTTTTCGTTACATAAATTCTCACGAACGCTTTCCCGTTCATGTAAAAATTAATTAACGTTTGACACAATCATGTGGCCGCACCGTCTGCATTTGAAGTTGTGAATTAACTCGTGCGAAATGTTTTCCTCTCCATATCGCTCACGATCGGGATTAAATTTGGCCGACAAAGTGACTGAACTTGTAAACTGATTAAATTGATGACATTTCATTGATTAATCACGGCGAGAAATCATATTTTGAGATGGCTGAAAGCATTACGTCCAAACCGATAAACTGATTTTTATTGCGTTTCATGTTATGGCGTAGTAATCTCTACGAAAACATTTTTTCATGCCCAGTCCCGCGTCATTCGCGGAGGTTTGTACAGCGCAAAATATATGAGGAACCCTGCTTGCATGGTGGATTACTAGGGATGAGTTAATAGATATGACGATGATTCACTAGCCAGGAAAGTAAAAATTCGCAAAAGCCTAAAATATTCACTTGTTTATTTAAGAAAAACATTAATTATTTCTTCCAAGCGTTTATCCCTAGACCTTCAGCGCGGGAGCGCCTACCCGCAACTTAACTTGCTGATGGGGGACGGGTTTTGCAGAGCAACGCGTGATGTGCATCGTTTGCGGTCCATTGTTACAATTGCAGATTGTTATAAATACATTGTTACTTCATATTACGCCATGGTTCTCAACAATGTGTTCATCTATAATAGTATTTTTGCATCAGTATTGCTGCACACTTTGTAGATGCATTCTGCGGAGACGTCGGCGGTGGTGACGGTGGCGGGTGCGGCGGTGACGGTGGTGAAGTGCTGGTGGTAGCGGAGGCGGTGTGGTCAGGGTGGGAGCGGGAGCGGGTACGGTGACGTTGACGATGGAGGCGGCGGCGGTGGAGGTGGCAGAGGCGGTGGCGGCAGCAGAGTTGGTGGCGGCGGCGGTACTGGTGGTAGCAGAGGTGGGGCAGGGGCGGTAGCGGGAGCGGTGCTGGTGGGGGCGGAGGCGGGGCGGTGGCGGCAGCGGGGGTGGTGCGGTGGCGGAGCTGGTGGTAGGAGAGGCGGGGCGGTGACGTTGGCGATGATGGCGGCGGCGGTGGCGGTGGCGTGATGTAGTGGAGTGGAGGAGGGGAGGGGGCAGAGGCGGAGGCGCCTCCGGCGGTGGCGGTGGCGGTGGCTGCAGCGAGAGTGATGACGGTGGCGGTAGCGGAGGCGGTGGCGGGGGTGGGAACGGTAGTGGTGGCGGTGGCGGTGGCAGTGGCGGTGGCGGTGGCGGTGGCGGTGGCAGGGGCGGTGGTGTGATGAGGTGTGTTGGAGGAGGGAGGGGGCGATGCCCCAGGACGTGCGTTACGGCGGCGCCGCCGTTAGCGCGGGCTCCGCTGAGGCTCTAACGGCGCGCTGATGACGCCCACGTAATTTAAGGCGCCGTAAAGGGCCGCGCCGGGTTACGAGCGGCCGCCGCATCGCCTGCCTTCGGCCCCCTCCCCTCCCCTCACCTCGCCGCGGACCGCCCCGGCTACACCACGCATCAGCTTGCCCCTGCTCCGCCCCGCCCGCAGCGCCACACCCCACCTCCCCCTGCCCTGATCCACCTCGCCCCGCTCCGCCACGCACCGTCCACCACACGGTCCGCCCCGGCTACTCCCCGCATCATACCCCACGCCCTGCCCCGATACACCCCGCCCCGTTCCCCACCACCCGTCACTGCAGCGCCTCTGACCGGGAGGTCCTAGGTTCGAGCCAGGATTTTCGACACTAGCTTTCCAGCTAGGTCGAATTCAGTCGTCTGGAGGAGAATTCTAGCGGCCAACTGCTCTGATCGGTAGTTTTCCGTGGTTTCTCCGATCAACACCCGGCGAATGCCCGAGCAGTTCCCCAACAAACGGGCCACTTACCGCGCGCGATCTTTCCTTCCTCTTCCTTCTCCTATCCTCTCCACGTACACTAATATGCACTACACTGCCACATATTCCGGCAGACCGGTCGGGAGCGTAGAGCTTATCCGGCTGGGGCGATGCCCAGCTGGTGGGAGAGTCCTGGTTAGGGAGAGACCCCACTAACCGACGGCAGGTCGCTGCCGGATCTCGCCATCCAGCAGGGGAAGATCACCATCTCCCGAGAAAAAAACACGCACTACACTAACGGGACTAATGACCAAAGCAGTTGACGCGCCCGGAAACACGAAAAAATCAATCAATGAATCGTAGCGTCGCGCTTCGCTCGCCCCGCCCGCCCCATTTCTCCTCCCTCACCCCCACCTCGGGAGTCGGGTGTGTGTGTGTGTGAACGAAGTGCCGTGCGGCTTCGCGTCCTGTCCACGACACGCTTTCTAGAATATAAAGTTGACATCTCGGTCTATATAAATTTGGAATCGTTCGTTTGTTTGAGATTCGTAATTTTATGGTACAAATTCCGAAATATTTATATTGTAGGAATTATTCGAACTCTGACCTGCTGATGTTGATTATTTCATTTGTTGATTCCATCGAGTTTCATGCCAGAGGAAATGACTTTTTAGTTTTTAAACGAGGCTCCTCAGTGTGGTTGTTGATACAAAAGATTCTATCCGACGTTGACTGGTGCAAATTTGAAACAAGCCCCACTAGGAGCGTCTTTCTATTTAAAAACAAGCCCCACTAGGAGCGACATTCTTAAACATAATTATTACTGATAAATGTGATTTGGGCGCCAGGAAAAGGTTACACTTGAAACCTAATGATTCCTACGTAATTGAAATATCTCTCATTCCAAAATTATATTGTGCTAGCTCAGTTAATTGGGGTTCAAAATTTATAAATTTATGTTGCTACTTACTCTGCAACCAATTATTCTATCTGCCATCTATACGGAGTGGCAGGGAATCTGAAAATCTTATTAAAATGCTGGATTGCACGTAACGAACAATGATAATCAGCTTCCTTTCAACTAAACAAATTAGAATTTATTATAATATCAACTATGATTCTGGTGCAAGTTAAACAATTATTACATTGATAATCAAAAATGAATTGATCTTTGGTCATGACCAGTTTTCTCTATATTACAATAGTTATAAAACCTTGTTATTCATTCGTGGGTCTTCGCGCGCACTTCACTTCTTCGTTCGATGGCTCCCCATAGAACCTTCTCCGTCGACGCAGCAGAATCTTACTTCTGGATAAAGTCCTCGCCTAATGTCCGTGGTCTAGTTCCAAATTTTCCCGGCAATACTATTATAATCCGTGACTACCCTCCCTTGCATCACGGGTGGACGCCTAGACACGTATTTACTTCCTACAAGAACGCTCTATCTTAGTATAAGAAACGATAGTTAATTTTATACAACTGCCAATTACAGTCTTTCCTCGACCAGGTAAAATATATCAGGAGCCGACCCGCTCATCACCGCGTTGCTCGAGCGAATGAATGTTCTTCTAAAAACTCGGAAGCATCTTAATTTTATAACTTTTTCTTTTGTCACTCAAAACAATGCTTATTCCGCCTCTGCTCTGTCATTTCAACCTAACGAAAATGATCATTAACGGCGGTTTATTTGTCATATAGCGACCCCCTAGTGATCGTCTATTGACATCCCTATATTCTATGTCATATAAAATGACATTTCCATAATAAAAATGGTTCGTCATTTTAGTATATCACAACCTGCTCTATGTGCTTTATGGGTGTGCTTTGAAAGCGGATTCGGTTATTATTGTAATCCGTGCAAGCACATGCGCTATCCAGTTTCTCATAAAGTTGGCCCTTGTCGAGAGCTTGTTGTAACGACGCTTTTCGGGAGTTCAAAGTTGGTTTAGAAACTATGCCACGAAACACAATGCCAATAATTTATATTAGAAAAAATAGTGAATATCACTCGTTCGTTTATTTTTTTTAACTAAACATATCTGTGTCATTCAGTTACTGAATCATAACCAAGTTTCACTTAAATGAAAACTAATTTTTTCTTTCATACTCTTGGTTCATTTCCTACTAGTTTTGCACCCATTGTATGCATTTCTCATACATATTTTGAAGCAGAAAAATACCTAAGCTTTTTTATTAATCATGTTCTAATTAATTTGTCTGGAAAAGCAATAAATACTGCAAACACCACAAAATATAAGGGTGTGTCATAAGTAATATGCAGACAAGTGGTGATACAGCAGCACATACTCTTAACATTATTTGTAACTTTTATAGTTTTCTTACATCGTACGACGTACTTTATACGAAAACAGAGATTTTGAGAAAATAATTATATAAATATTGCCTATATTTTACGCAAAATTAGTCAAAAAATTACTCATGGTTTAAACAAAATTGAACCTGATCTCATTTAAAGTTTTCTTTAGTGAACAGAATTTATAAAGAAAGTGTGTCTATCTTGAATATTGTAGTTGTAGAAAGAACCCAACAGAATTTGAACTTTTGCAATTTTCAAAAATTCAGAGACATCAACGAAAGTGAGACTTTAGATATTTCTTTGATTTTCTTTGCTGTATCCAAGGAAAAATTAATTAAAAAATTAGAAGCCTTTATTTGCAAAACTTCATGTAAAGTACTCCAAAAATCAAAATATCAGTTTTAATCTTGCAGGACTTTGAGTTCGGCCATATTTACAGGAGAATATCAATTTTGAACAAAATAATCGATTTAGACGCCAGCATTGACCACAGACGGATGGATAAACAGAGGTTTTGCCGCCAACCAATTCTTATGGTATCAAGAGACAACAAAACATGGATTCTCAACGTGTTAGAAAAAGTAATTTACAACCTATAGGAACACAATTTATTCATTTTTTGATATAAGGGACGCACAGCAGTAATTTTCGGTCAAAAATTCACCCTTTTTATTTCAGAATTACAATATTTTGTCTATACTAAGTAAGTTATGTGCGAAGAAGAAAAAATAATCGCGTTTCTGTGCCATCTCCTTTGCAATGATAAACCCACTGCAACTTTCCAGAATGATATGTCAATTGTAATAAAATGTTGTTAAAAATTGCCTGCGATCTGAATGGTATTACAGAATTTAGTAGAATAGGTGAACAGAAAAGTTTTAGATAGAAGGTAGGTCATTGCGTCGCCGATATCTCAGAGATTTTTCTGCAATTATGCTTAGTATCTCCCTTTCTTTGATAATAGAAGGATAAAACCATTATTAGATGTACTTGTAAAAATCACCTAAAAAATACGATCTCAAATTTTCGGCCGTAAAATTGGTATTCAGAGTATATTTGAGCTTTGACTTTGAACACACCTTAGGATTGCGGTCTATTAGTGCTATTACGAAGATGTTTAAAATTAGTGCAAGTGGCATTAAGATAGCAATTCTGATTCGAAAAATGGAGATGAATATGTGTAGAAGTATGTGTCACCCATAACTCTTTCAGATTAATTCATTTTGAGCTGAAACGGTAGGAATAAGATCTGGTTTTGCTGTCCCGGAGATCATGAATATATTTTAATTTTGGGGGTTACTTCACACGAAGCCCCTGTGACATTTCCAAACTTTTCTGCAAAATTTCTGCAATGTTTTACTTCAAATGTTTAGATGGAACAGAAGAAATTTTATTTACGAAAATAGTATAGTTCCAATGTTCATTAAAACATACATCATTTTCAAAATTAAATGTTATAATTTATTTTCTAACCTACCATACACCTCCAATATTAAAACCAAATATTTCTTTCTCAACACAATTTATCTTTCATTTTTATATATTTAAATTATTAATAAAAATTAATAAAATTAAATTAATTAAATTAATAAAAATTAATTTAATTTAATGAATTAAATTAATTAAATTAAATGAATAAAAATTAATAAAATACAATTTTCTTCACTCATGCATTTTTAATAAAATATTAAATAGTTTTTGAGTAATACTAAGTGACAATAAGAGGAGGAAAAAGTTCCTACAATTTTTTCAGAGTTACTAGTTTAATTTCATTTTATTCTCCATCATACCGTATCAATTGCCCCACGCGTCGACTGCCTTGTAAGCAATAAAGTGAGCAAATTTATCCCCAATTGCGAGCTGCGCGGCGTGTTCGGACCCCACGTCCTCGTATATCAACAAGCGCTGTAATGAGCGCAGTAATTCAATGGGGAAAAGGGCTGTTCCCGGCGAATGCCTCCGCGCCCGCCATCAAACGCAGGAAGGAAGAATATTCGGATGCGACACGCGCAAGTGGACGGGCGCCTAGGACGTGGACGCCGACGTCGAGGACGGCGGGGAAGGACGTCGTGCGGGGACGAGGACAGGACTGAGGGCGCGAGGCTGAGAAAAACTGTAGAAGCACGTGTTGGGCGGTGGCTTGGTTAGTGATTCCGGGCGCGCCAACAGCTTAGGTCATTAGACCCGTAAGTGTAGTGCATTTTTTTCTCGGGAGGTGGCTGTGATCTTCCCCCACTGGATGGCGAGATCCGACGCCGACCTACCGTCGGCTACCGGGGTTTCTCCCTAACCAGGACTCTCCCACCAGCGGGGCACCACTCCAGCCGGGACAAGCTCTAAGCTCCCGACTGGTCTCCCGGAATATGTGGTAGTGTAGTGCATGTTAGTGTGTGTGTGTAAGTGAGAGGATAGGACAAGGAAGAGGTAGGACAGATCGCGCGCGGTCTGTGGCCCGTTTGATAGGGTACTGCTCCGGCATTCGCCTTGTGTAGATCGGAGAAACCATGGAAAACTATCGATTAGAGCAGCCGGCCGCTAGAATTCTCCTCCAGACCGCGACTCAATTCGACCTAGCTGGAAAGCTAGTGTCGAACATCCTGCCGCCGTCAGGACTCGAACCTAGGACCTCCTGGTCAGAGGCGCTGCAGTGGCATCAGTTGATGCACTGAGCTACCGCTCCCGGGGCGTGGGCCGAAGCGGGACGGAGGTAGGGCAGGAGACGAGGGTCGACGCGGGCAGTTGAGACGGGTGAAATCGCGGGGGCGCGGCGTGCCTGCGCTGATGGCTCGCTGCAGGAATGCAGGGGATCGCCTCCGCTGGCGAGCGCGTGTTTCCGCGGAGCGCTCAACGGAAGAGCAACGCAAGAGGATGGGGCGAAGGCACAGGCGAGGGCGGGGCGGGGGCGCGAGTGCGGGTGAGGGCGAGGACGAGGGCGAGGGCGAGGGCGAGGGCGAGGGCGAGGACGAGGGCGAGGGCGAGGGCGAGGGCGAGGGCGAGGGCGAGGGCGAGGGCGAGGGCGAGGGCGAGGGCGAGGGCGAGGGCGAGGGCGAGGGCGTGAGCGTTTTTGAATGCGGGTTAGAGTGCGGGTTTGAGTGTAGGTTTGAGTGCGATTTGAGAGCGGGTTTCAGTTCGGGTTCGAGTGCAGGTTTGAGTGCTGGTTTGAGTACGGGTTTGAGTGCGGGTTAGAGTGTGTGTTTGAGTGCCGGTTT